>CM054058.1:31540452-31749575 GCA_028641055.1 Alopecurus myosuroides
TTGCCCACAGTGGTAACCCACTCTATGTGATCGGAGATCCCGTGAATTAGAAGTGGGAGACAAGCTGTTGGTCGGCTGAGAGGAGAGTATCCTTATATTTTATTCCACTCCATAAAAGATGCAATACTCTCCTGATCTGTATGGTAGGTTGACATTTGTCTTAATGTGTTCCAAGTGGTTTATTTATATAAGCAGAGATGTGTCCTACAGAACATCTCCTGAGGAACTCACCTATATGAGTCTGACTGTTAAACGTCGCAGCCTATGAGAATCGGGTGCTCTCTAATAAACTCAAGAAAGGCCTTCGGAGTATGACGCATACGCTCCAAACCGCGGGGAAGCCTTGCGGCAGCCTAGTATCGGTTCAGACGTTGTGTGAAACTTGTATCACATCAAACTTGTAGTTCAAGGCGTAGCCACTATTCAAGCTGTGAACTAGTGTAGCATGATGTTCTAAGTGGAATTTCAACTTAACAGTCTCCACTAACACCGGTATATAAACAATGTTTTGGACAGAGTTCATGAAATGTGTTAATGACACTTTGTGGGGGATTGTTAGAATTTTTATGGGCTAGTTATATGGGCTCACATGTCTAGCCCACTAAGCCCACTAAAATCCTGAAATTGTCATGGCCCATTCATGAATAATGCAAGTGGGGAGTGGGACTAAAGTTTAGCCCCACATTGCTAGTTTGGAGAGAGTGGAACCACCTTATAAGGTGAGCCATTCTACCTCATGTATGAGTAGGCAAGGCAAGAGGAGAGGTGTGCCACACGCGCGCTCCTCCTCCGCCGCCCGCCTCGTCACGACACGTCACGACGCGCCGCGGGTTGCGGGAATGAGCCGAGCCGAGAGCGTTTATTTTGTCGATTGGAAAAACTTAATGAGTCATTAATTTGGTAATTAACGGACGCGTTAATTCCAAAACCGTTTCCGTTTCCTTTCTGGATCGTGGAGCCGAACCGACTCAGACGTGGAGTTACTCCCACGTCTCTCCCAGCCCGCATATAAATACGCGCATACGGTAAACCCTAGCCGCCACTTCGTCATATGGTTTCGCACCACCGTTCCAAAGCACTGCGCCGCCAATCAAGCCTTCTCCATCCCTCCTTCCGGCGTGCACCGCGAGAAGGGACAGCAGACCTCCGAAACCCCGCCTCTTTTGATCTTGTACGGGAGAGGGGCGATCAGGTTTTTGGGGAGCGCACTCGCGCGACTGCTGACAGCGACTACTTCCCCGACGACGACTTCTTCCCCGACCTCGGCAACCTCTTCATCAAAGACATGGCTGACGGCGTGGACAACAACAGCAACGGCGGTGCCGCTACCGCTGCATCGTACGTAACTCTACTCCATCTGTATGAGATATTCCTGGAATTCATATGTCTAGTTCTAGCTATAGATTGGATCAGTCTGTCTACTGTACTAGATCTAGATATTTGCATGTTTACTGTATTTGTTACTGTCGTAATTCATCTGCTGCTATTTCGAATTAAATCATGTGCTAAATTGCTAATATATTCAACAAGAATTTCCCCTCTAGCCACTATGTATGGGATCCCGACACGGTCTCAGGTCAAGAGAATTTGAAACCCTAGCCGCCTCCACCGCAATTGCTCACAGCCGTGCTTAGCTCCGGTGAGGGATTTTGAATTCTATTTGGAAGTTTCTGAGTAACTTCCTCAAAAGTGAACTGATGTTGAATGATTTCACGGGCACACATTTTGGAAATGCATGCTGTGACATGATGCTATGAAAGGACCTGAATTATTTAGAAATTGATTTTTTTTTTGATGCTACAAAGTCGCCATGAATTGTATCGTTCTTGTTGCGCTGCATATGGCACCGAGAGCAAGTTTTTGCTTTCTTTTTTCCAGTGACCAGGCTTTCCAGTTTTCGGAAACCATTGTAAAGTCATCCACGAGGCCACCCATCAATGACCCGAGAGATATAATATGTACGGGGTTAGGATATGAATATATTTTTGTTTAGTTTTGGAGCTTATGTTAGACAATAAGGACTATCGACATATGAAGCAAATATGATGTTCCATATTTTGTTGCTAGCACAACTAGGGAAACTCACATCATTGCGGATGAAATAAATGAATTTCTACCAACCTTCATTTCACGAATAATATTTTTTAGCCATTTCCCCTTTATTTATATAAGCCTCTCCATCTCCATCTAAATAGAAAGTAAGCTTCCCTTTTTTGTTCAACCGGAAGATATTGGTGGAAAACTATTTTTTGCAGCACTAGATTGCCAAAATGAGGCTACAAATGTCATACAGATGTCAAGTAGAGGAAGAATAGAAGAAACAATTGACGTGAAAACATGTGTGAATAGAAGACATCAGGAATAGTGGAAGCATAGTTTGTAATACAAAGATAGAGTGGGTGATCTTGATAAGCGAGGAATGTTGTGGCCATCTCACCTCTTTTACATTTTTGTTATCTTGTTTGTATGCCGCTGCAGAACATCAAAGCCATGTAAATCGACACCTTCTGTTGATTATCCTCTTCTCTATATGCCAACTCCTATGTTATTGCGGAATTTAGGCTTGCTCAACGACGAAGTCCTGATCTAGCCTATATGCAATTGTAATTATAATTCAAAACTTCTCAATTGTTTCGTGCTTCTAGATTTCAATCATAATAAATACACCGATATGAGAATGAACATGTGGGGATGTCTTTGAAAATAAAAACTCGGTACTGTAAAGCTACGAATAAAATCATTATATTTTAATTACATAAACATGAAACACATGCCAGGTTTGTAGATGAAACATGAGACCCTTATTAGTTTATTTTCACAAAGGGGGTGTAACCTTGGCCTTTGGATCAATAGATAGAAATAGAAAAATTTGTTGCAATGTTTGAGAGTATTCAGAAAACTACAACTCAAGCATCACAAAGGGTGGATACATGGATCAACCAACGAAATGTGAAGAAACCAAAGAACCTTTGCATTATCTGTTATGCTAATATGTCGTCAGCCACCCCGGATATAGATATCCATTGTTCAACAATCTCCATACGGTTGAATCTGGAATCCATACATTTCCACTGCTCCGGCGGGAGAAGGAAGGACCACATGTGGATCCTATGTGAAGCCTTGAAATAACATGCAAAAAGGTGACAACTCCAGTTGTGATAACCCGAATTTTTTTTATTAGTTGATTTGCATGGAAATTAATATATGTGTTTTGAAGTAAAACATGGTGCTACAATTGTGATTGCATTGTACCGGCCATAGTTTAGGCATGGAACTGACTGAGTTCCCCGCGAGGGGCAGCCCTTGTCTGGAAAGTGTCGGTGATGGATTCGTAGGAGCAACATATATCGAGTATGTCAAGGTGTCCAGGTCTTAGCCGGTCAAAGAACTATGCTCTTCTACAGCCTGTGTGGTTCTGGTTGAGCCTGTTGACGTCGGAGTACCCATCTTAAGAGTGTAAAAGTGTGGAATTTCACCTCTGTGACTCCCGGGTTTGGGAAGCTCACTTTTATGTGTGCCACCATGTGTTTTTAATATGCTTATTTTCAAAACCTAGTGTATTTTACAACATATATGGAAGTGTTTAAATGGTTTGCTGAGTACGGCTTGTTTTTAGATGCAGTGTGCAACGGAAGATGTCATCCAAAGAGTAGGCTGAACCAGTTCGGTGGCAAACGACTAGAGAATTTATTTCGTAAATGTAATAATCTTATAATTAATATAATTGAGTTGTTTGAGATCCAGAGATCCATTGTGCTATTTAATTCTTCTTTTCCACGCCTTGCGCGTGTATAGCCTTTTGGGTCTATAGGCGCGTGCGGCTGTCATTCTCCTTGACCCGGTCTCGGGGCGTGACACCAGTCTTGTTTAAAAATAGATAACTTTGACAACTTAAGAAAGAACAAAATAGGGAACAAATCTCACCCGGATTCAGAACCCTTTTTTATCGACCGGATACAACCAATTTCCAAACATATTCATAACATGTATACAACTTAATAGTAAATACTAATCACTATCTCACCTATTCACCTCTTAAAGGAATTAATTACTCGACCAAACATGGCTTGAGTACATACTTTCTTCCTATTCTACATCTTCGCATGGTCATATGCATAGAAAGTCCGGTCTTCAATCACATGCCACTATCACTTATATACCCACATGCCACTATTATACTTCTATACTCTATAGTGCATCAAGTGGTAGGTAATTCGTACAAAAGAAGATAATTATTAGATGAGCTATCATGAACACACAGAAGAGAGACACAAAAATAAATAAAGGTTGTAAGAATACACATAAACATGAGGCCAGAGGAATAATAGATTACTAAAAAATCGAGAATGCCAAGAAGAGATTGACAACCCAGAACTAGACTGAGCGGAGCCATGATATTATGCTAATAGTTATGATCCATTTTTCTTAAAGGGTTACATCATAGGCAGGAGCGAACCTGGAAAAATAAGTTTAATACAGACATGTTAATATTCTCTTATCACAATGTCCTTTGTAGATAAAACTTAGTACTAATTTGTAAAGGATTAATACTTTCTATCGAGTCAACTTAAACTAATGTCCATTTAGGCATACTTTTACCTATCAATTGTAGGATGGGTTAGATATTTCAGCAAGAACTCGAACATGCAAACTCACCACTTGTGTTGCATGTCAAGTTAAACTCTTTCAAGAATGAATCACGTAGACCATAGAATTTTCCTTTTGATTCAAGGATTTTCTAGAAAATTTAACTATAATATATAGATAGTGCTCCTCAACATGAAGATCTACACTTGTCAATGGAGCTTTCCAACTGGTAGGTATATCTATCATGCGGCTATTTGATTACCATTTAGAACAGTATTTACATGATTTGTGCATCCTTGTGTCTTATCGAATGTTCATTGTTATAGACAATGTATTCTCTGTTTGTTCACACAATTACCTTCAATCTAACTCATGTGCATAATTTCCGAAATCCTACTTTGAGGTAGGATGTGGATCATGTGCAATTACCCGATCATGCTATAATATCATTGGTGTTGAGTGAGTGTTACTGCAGCTTTCTTCTTATAAAAGACCTATCCATAGCAATCAGAACATACAACCAATCCTCCGACACTACCAGATTTGCCGTAGGTGCCAAGTGCTCGCGACACTCGGCAAAACACATTTTACTCGGAAAAACCTTTGCCGAGTGCAGGACACGAAAATAGGAACGATGAAAGATTAGTAGGTAAGTTTGTGTTTTCTGAGTGTCTTTTTGGACACTCGCAAACATCTATTTTCTTTGGTGTTTTCTTTTGACACTCAATAGAAAAAATGGCTAGAAAATAACGGCATCATGTTTGCCGAGTTTTTACTAAGTAAAACCTGTTAACACAAGCAAAAAAATTATAATTTTTGTACATATGATTTGACCTCCTTCACGGCTCACTTAACGACCGAAAATTTATCTACTATGAAGTATGAGTTGGATATCTTTTTCTTTTTCTTGCGTTAATAAGAATGAACCTAAATAAACTAATTTTCTCTAGATTAGACCATAGGATAAGCACAAGTCTACTTTCTTTTCTATAGAAGATAGATCAAGATCTTTTTCAATAATTGAATATATATTACTTAGGACACAAGTCGTTCATAAAGCTTATAATATTTTGGGCTGTTTCGTGGCGGCCCTTTTGCATCTACATGCCTTAAATTTCTTAGATATAGGACGGCGGTGGTGTCTTCTACTAAATATGACATCCAGTTTATTTCTACATAATAAAACACACAATGCCATTATCGTAATTTAGTAATGGTAGGCAAGATGAAGTTATCTGTCAGAGAAAGAGTCAATTAGGATATTGAAATTCTATGACTACAGAATGCTAGACGACATCATAAACTATAGACTGATTAGTTTTTTCTACATAATAAAACACACAATGCCATTACACTAATTTAGTAATGGCAGGAAAGATTCAATTATATGATAGAGAAAGAGTCAATTAGGATATTAAAATTCTATGACTACATAATGACTTTGCTGAATATTTTAGATGACATCACAAACTGTAGATTGTTAGGACTTTATACATTTTTTCGTTCAAAATGTATCTTGGAATAGAGCAAACTAAAATAATTTGATATACTAATGGGAATCTGGTTTTACTAAAAAATGTTTACTCGAACATAGTAGTTTTCTAGCTAAGCTGATTCCTCTATAAAAGTTATGTCGACACTTCAATGAGATGATCTTGAGATTCATTATAGAAAGTTGGAAAGTAACAACATGAAGAGATAAACTCAGAAACACGTTGACAAAGGCATGAAAGAAACATCACAAATTCACAAATATTTCCACAACCCATAGTGTTGTAGTTTCTCATCACTTCATTTGTTCCATCCATACTCGGTAAAGTTTGTCCATAGTACATGGCACATCCCAAGTTGCAGAAAATGGTGTCGTTTCAGGAAACATTGCTGCACCTTGGAGCATCCAAGGGAGCACGGAGAATGGAGGTGAACATTCGCTGCATTTAATCTAGCCCTCGTAGGATTCTTCTTGAATAAATATCACAGATACCTGTTGGTAGTACGCCTTCACAAAAAAATGGACATAAACAGATCTAATTGATACATAAAGCAAAGCAAAATTATATCTAAGGAACATTCCCGATACTAAATAGTAATATGCTACTATAAGATACTAAATCGGGAAAAAAATTAAACCCATTCCAATGAAGAAACATCATTTTGAGAATTCATTTGTGGTTTATGCAATCGGGATAACTAACTCGGACCAGCCTCACTCTAAAGAACCTCAGAGCCATGGTGGCAATTAGCAGGATAACTAACTCGGACCAGCGTCACTCTAAAGAACCTCAGAGCCATGGTAGCAATGAGCAAGGGCCTACGTGTGGTATTTAACCTCCACTCCAAAGTAAATTGCTCATGTGTTACCTTTAAAACCTTCAAAATTACTCCTGTTTTGTGCTCCTGTTTTAGCTCATGTGGACGTGAATAGAGAATCTTTATCTCACTTGATGATTGGACTTCACACCGTGGACTAGTGGCTTTATCCGCTTATCCAATTGCTAGAAGAGATGGCAGCGGGGTGCCCAGCCCCAAACTTAATACACGAAATTCCTTTCACTATTGTTCCCCTGATTTACCAGTCAAAGCATAATTGTGTAAACAAAAGATAAATAAGTATGGCCTTCTACTCAGTTGCGTCCTTCTATTGGATCCGCTCTTGTGAAGTCTAGTTGGCCTGTGACGTATTGTATTTATTGTTTACCATTCGTTGACATAAGCATACACACCTCTCTAAAAAATATTTTCAATACCTCTGTTTAACTAAATAAAAAGCTCTAGCACATGAGTGATCCATGTTTCCCTCTACGAAAGGCCTTTCTTTTACTTTTATGTTGAGTATGCATCTTCTAACTTTATGCAAAGTTGAGAGAGCATAGTTTTCAATCTGAGTTTAATGTGCATTTGTCCCAAAAATATTATTGATTGATTCATACCTTGTTATTACTTGCTCTCAAATTATTTGTTCTACTCATCCTTTTTAAACTTTGGATGTGTCCTGGCATTTATGTTTTGCCCCACTCTTAAGGACAAACGAAATATCACTTTGCTATGTTTTCTTGGTGCTAGAAACAAACGTATAACTTTCAAATGCATTATTATACATGATCTTCTATTTGTGTTACTTTTCATGATGCAAAGTGATTTCTATGTTTCATTCTTAAAATTATATCTACCATGCTTGTGTTTAAAGTACTATGATCTCAGCTTACATATGCTTTTACAATTTTGATGATCAAGTTCTTGTTGGTAGCATGTCACCTCAGAAATTATTTCTTTTGTCGTTTACCTACTCAAGGACGAGTAGGAACTAAGCTTGGGGATGTTGATACGTCATAAACGTATCCATAATTTCTGATGTTCCATGTTGTTTTGATGTTATTTGCTACTTGTTTGCTAAACACTTTATGCTATTTTTATCGATTTTCTGGGAGCAACCTATTAATAAGACGCCACAGAGCGAGTTCCTGTTTTCTGCTGTTTTTGGTTTCAGAAAAGTTGTTCTAGAAATATTCTTGGAATTGGACGATTCAATAACCGGGGTCTTAGAAATCTATCACGTACACAGAGTCCGGAGGAGACACGAAGGGGGGCCACAGGAGCCCCACGCCATAGGGCAGCACCCCTTAGCGTGGTGTGGGCCCCCTGGTCACCCACCGATGTTTCCCTTTTGCCTATTTATACACCTCGGGAGTTTAACCCTAAAAACAGAGCCTTTTTCACTAAAAACACCTGAGGCCACCGTCATCGTCAACCCTAGTTCGGGAGGGTTCTGGAGTTCTCCCCGGCACCCTGCCAGGAGGGGAAATCATCACCGGGGGGCTCTACACAACCATGCCCGCCTCCAGAATGACGCGTGAGTAGTTCATCCTTGGACTACGGGTCCATAGAAGTAGCTAGATGGTTGTTCTCTTCTCTTTATTCCTTAGGTTTAGATCTTATGAGCTGCCCTACATTATTAAGATAATCTTATTGTAATGCTACATGTTGTGTTTGCTGGGATCCGATGAATGTTGAATGCTATGTCTTTTCATTATCAATCGATCATGTTCTTCTCATGTGTATGTTATTTATAATCTTGAACGATCTCTATTGTTAGTAGATGCTTTGGAAAATTAGATGCTAGTGACTACAAGAGGGAGTATTTATGCCTCATAGCGGGTTCATGCCTCCCTTGCATTTGTGCTCGAGTGACAGAAACGTGACGAATGGGGGATGTGTTGTTGCCATTAGGGAGAAAACAACAATGTTTACATTGTTTACATTACACACTTTGCTTAAAGAGATTATCAGTTTCTTTCAACTTAATACCCAAGGTTTGCTCGGATGACATTCTTAAGGTGGATTATTAGTCATAGATGCAGTTGGATAAGGGTCTATGTATCTTGTTGTAATGCCCGCATGAATCACATATGTTTCAATATCTATCAATTTCCCAGCTGTAATTTGTTCACCACACATGTTATTTATCTTCTATGAAGAGACACCACTAGTGAACTGTGGACCCCGGTCCATTTTCCTCATACTGATAATACAACCACTAGAATCACTGTTTTCACACTGCTACTACTGTTTTCACATTGTTTTCCTACTGTTTTCCATGCCATATGTTTAACCTCTTTGTTTTCAACAAAACCGGTGAGATTGACAACCTCACTGCTTCGTTGGGGCAAAGTGATTTGATTGTGTTGTGTAGTTTCCACGTTGCCGCTGAACTGGTAGTGTGCCTTGCCACCTCAGCTGCATCAACCTTCGGAAGTTGCTTTTTTCTCCTACCGGTCGATTCAACCATGGTTTCGTTCTAAGAGAAACTTGCTACTATTCTCTTCATACCTTCCTCTTGGGGTCTCCCAACGAACGTGTGTCCACACGCATCAAGAGTTGAGGCCACAGAAGAGATCAGATATCGGTTTAGGAACAAAGAGAGGCGACGCAATATTTTCACCGAATCAAGATCAAGGGATTCACTGCTCTCTATGTGCACAAGTTTTAACCCTGGAGGAAGGAGTGCCACTAATGGGAAACGGGTCATCTTATAACCATCGATGAGCTAGACAAGGAGCAATACTGTTGGTTCACCATCAATGAGCAACAAGTACACCTAACCCTCCAAAGGTTATGCAACATTTTCGGTTTTCCCAACCACGTTACGAAATTTCTAGAGAATACTGATAATGAACTTGTCGAGATGTCAAGTGTTTGGAGTGAGATATTTGTTCTTCGTGATTATGACTATCTTAGGAAGAAGATGTATCTCATTCAATACCCCACCATCCGTTACCAAGCTATTTTTATTGCAAATTCTCTTTTTTCTAGAGAAAATGCCGGTGCACTTGCACACCATGATCTTGCACATCTAGCTGCAGCATTTAAGGATGTTCAGTTTAATTTTGGTGCACTTCCTATTCATCACTTTTACTGCTAGCAGTCACAAACCAAAGGAAGAATTTGCTGTGGAGGACTTCTTACTCATATTGTTATAGAGGAGGGGATCAACTTTGATGACTCTACACCTGTTGTAGGATTCAATTTGATTGACCCCCAATATTTAGTTCTTTCTGGTTATTTGAAGATTATCCTACCAACCGCAACACCTATCATTTTCGCATACGCCTCTCTAGTAACAAGGACGAAGAGGAAAGCATTTCCTTGCCATCTCCATATTTTTTTTCTTTGCACGGTAGGGAAACACAGATAGGTCGCAAGCAATATCAAATGGCTCGCCAAGAAGCTGGATTGGACCCTCAGGAGAGAGCCGACGAAGGAAGATGGGAGAAATATGTTTCCCAAGAGGAGCACCTCTAGCAACCAAGAGTCACGTGGGGTGATTGTGGATACCAAGGACCAGCACCGCCACAACAAGGAAAACATAATTTTGTTGACCTCTCAAAATATAGTGAGCTTATGGGACGAGTAGCCGAGGTTGATGTAACATCCCAAGTATGAAAACTACCCCCTAGAATGTTTGATTTCTTGTTACTTAAAGTATTGCATCATGTCATCATATTGTTTCCATGTTGTTTGCATTTGTTTCTTATTTGTTGCATTTGTTCCTTTTGTTTTGCATCTGTTATTCTTTGTTTTCACAATGAAAATCAAACAATTTCAACTGCCTTGTTTTCATACTTGCTCTGTTACAACTTTTGGAATAAAAATAACAAATAAAAACAACTCCTTTGTTGTCATTTTATTTCATAGTTATCAATTACTAAAATGGTGCTTCTATTTCAAACAAATAACTCCCAAATTGTTTTCAAACTCAAATCTCAAACAACACTCAATTGGAATTATAAAATTGCCCACAACAATCTAACCTTTTGTTCTAAGCTAAAATAGGGTTCACCCTATTGAAGGTTGGTTTCATTTATAAGCACCTAATAATCAATTTTAACCCCAATTTGAATTAACTACAAACAATATTTTAAAGTTTGAACTTTGGAAAATAAAAGTTAGCATTTTGTTTGCTATTAACCTAACTAACTTAACCTAATTTTTCTAACCTTTTTACTAACTCAAAAACTCATCTTTTCCTTCCTTTGGGTTTTCTACAAAAAAAATTAAAACAATCAGAAATTGTAAAAAGAATAACTGGTTTAGGGGGGGGAGAAAGCACAGCCCATCATCAACCAGCCCACTTCCACCTGGCCCAGTACCCTGTCGCTGTCTTCCACCTCTCGGTGATGTCATGTCTGTACGAACAGGTCCTTCACCGTGCGATCATCTCCTGCCCTCACCGATTGCTCGCCGTACTACTCCCTCCTCCCTCCTTTTAATCCCCACCGAGACCACCTCCAACCCTAGAAACCCTAGCCCTCTTTCCCTACCATCGCCGCCATCTTCTCTGCTATCTCCTCTCTGCTGAACCTTGTCTGAACCTCGAACACCACCATGGCCGCCACCTCCTCACCTCGCCGCCGGTCACCTGTCCACCTCGAGGAGCAGCGGGGCGTGGGAATGGAGCCGCCCCGCTCCCCTCGTCCTCCCGGTGCCCTCGGCTCGAGCCGGGAGGGTCCCCACCGCCGGCGCCGTCCGCTCCATCGCCGGCCCGGCGCCCTGCTCCGCCCCAACCTGTCCGCCTCCTCCCCTTCGATCGCAAGGTGAGCAGCGCACCCCTCCTTCCCTCTCGCCTTCCCCTCGACCCACCTCCTCCCCTCGGTACCCACCCGCAGCAACCCCATCACCCATACCCCAGCGCCCCGGCGAGCTGCAGCTGATCGATGTTCGATCCCTGTCGAGATGCAGAGACCGTTTTCAGTTGAAGTTCAGAAAAACATCCCGAGCCCACACCTTAACCCCCCCCCCCGAGATCCCCTGTCCTAACACAACTAGTGCACCAGCCCCACTGGTTATCAGCCCCAACGCACCACCAGGAGGTGGGGGGTTCGAGTCCCCCCTCTCCCAAATAACCAAACTTTTATTTTCGCTTTGTTTTGGTCATAGAACAAACTGGTAATCACACCTAGGCCCCTGTTACTAAAATCTAGCCCCTGGAAAATAATTTCAAAGTCCCTAGATCCATAAAAATGGCAGATTTGCCCTATATCTTCTAAATTGCATAAATAATTCATTTTAGCTCCAAATCCAACAATTTTGATATGTTTTCAATACCAAATTAAATGTTCTACCCAAATATAAAATTTGTTTACTGTTTTGAATATTTTAAATTGGTGCAATATTTGAAAACTTGTCAAATTCACTTAAATTTGCAAAATTCATAACTTGGGCATAAAAATTCCAAATTCAACAAACCAAATATGTTTTCCAATCAACTTTTCATGTACTTTCCAAATATAAATTTTGTTTGCTGTTTAGAATAATTTAAATTGCTGAAAACAACTGTTTCTTGTTTAATGCATTTAAAATTGCCAAAATAATAACTTGCTCATTTTAAATCCAATTTCAACAAATGAAATATGTTTTCCATGCAAAATTAAACCCTCTTTCCAAATATAAATTTTGTTTTCTGTTTTGAATAATTAAAATTGGTTAAATAATTTAACCCTTGTTTAATTCATTTAATATTGCTAAATTCATAACTTGATCAAATCAAATTCTTTTAGGACATACAAAATATGTTTTCCAACCATAAAAGTATAAACTTTTCAAATATGAATCTCCCTTAATGTTTTGAACAAATAAAAATTCAAATAAGTTCATGTTTGAATTAAATTCATTTAATTCTTGCTTAAACTTGTTTAAATTCATAAATACTTTATTTGAAATCCATTTTCAACAAGTGAAACATGTAATCCAACTAAAATCTTGTTTTCTTTTCAAATATAAACTTTGTTATCTGTTTTGAACAATTTAACATGATGAAAACAACAAATGCTTGTGTGACACCTTTAAGGAACCAAAATTTCCTAACCTAATAAATGAATTTCTAAACTTGCTAAGCCTTATTTCCATTTGGTTCTATTGTTGTTATTTTGTTGTTTTCCTCATCCATGCATCATGCTAATTCACTTACACAAGTTGAGTAGTTGTAAAACAATTAATTCAACCATACTTCATGGGCTTTCCATATGCAATCCAATTGCATATGGGTCCAATTAAATTGTGCTATCTTGTCAAGTAGTTTATTTTGATGCATCTATTAACTTGACATGCATCATCCCATGTTTGTGCACCTATGCCATTATATTGATTGTTTATCTTTCTGCATTGTCTGTTTGCTTCTTCCCGGATATACGACGACGTTGAGACCGACGATACTTACGACATCCCTTCTAAGGATTTAGCTCAGTACCAGGCTACTGGGTTTTGCAGGCAAGTTATCACTCACATGAACCACTGTGTTCCTTTCAACATTGGTTACCGATACTTTCCGTTGTTCTTTTCTGCTAGCCTTAGTAGTAGTTTTTTCTGTTACGAACCCATCACATGAATCCCTTAACCTTGATATTGCCTCACCTCCCCTCCTATCACCCATTGATTGAGCCAGAGTCTTACTAGCATGCTTAGGTTGTTTTGCTCGAGTCTGTTACCCGTTACTTTCAGTTGTTATATCTTTTTTTACGTTGTGGGGGCTCGATGTTAATCAATCAATCCTGTTAATGCTGCTGTTAATAATAAATTTGATGATAAGGCACCGGCAGGAGGCCCTTTGTGGTTTTGAGGCCTGCTAGTGTCGACCCTAATAGGAAAAGGGTCTTGTCTACTGATCCATGATGAGCGCACTACCCGCATGTGGGAAGCGAGTATGGGCGCCCCCCTCAACTTGACTCGATTCGCATCTCGTCCAAATCGCCGTACTAGTTCGGGCTTTCCATTTGCTGCATCATATGCAGGTACGAACCCGAGGCCAGGGTGGAACTTTTGTAGTCGGCATTTAGGGCGGCGTGGTCTTAGAGTGCTATGAGGGTCCCCTTTTCTTCGTGGGGCTCGATTAGCCGCGCACGCACAGCATGCGGTGCTTTGGGCTTGATGCGAAGAACAGTTGGTTGTGTTGAGTGTCCCGCTTGGTGGGAGGCATCCCATCTGGCGGGATATTCATGCGTGTATGGTTACTATGGTGCACCCCTGCAGGGTAAATCTTCTCGAGAAGCCGTGTTTTCCGCGGTTATGGATTACTTGGTGAAAGTACTGGCTAACAAGTACTCAGGACAACTTAAACATAATGATCAAACATGTTACACCCCATGATTAATAATTTGACTAGTAATAGACTTATTGACACAATAATTTGAACCATCACTATTACAACTGTGTGAGTTATCCTCGGATTGCTTCTTTGGATAAGGGGCGAGATCCAGGATGGGTTTGCTTGAAGTTATCTTTCAGTTGGTTACAATCCTCGATCTTATCTCCTTTCTGTTAGCCGGAAGTGGTAGAATCTCTGTAGTTGGTTAGCGCATCCAGTTGCAGCATCTTTTATATCCCCTCTCTTCCGTTGAACCCAAGGCATCTGTGCTTGGTGTTGACGGGTTACACTTTGGTGAACTGTGAGTCTTGCTTGCCAGTACGTTTATGTACTGACCCCTTTGGGGCTGTGGTTTACGCAGACGACGTTTCCGAGGATCTACATGGTGGCTACTACGTGGAGTATGACGAGACTGCTGACGAGTAGATAGCGGACCCGGGCAGGATCCGAGACTTCGTGGATGGGCTCCGTCTGTTTGTTCCCGGCCTCTTAGGCCTATTTGGTTCTTGTCTGTACTCAGACATGTTGAATGCTTCCGCTGTATTGTAATGATGTATTGTTGGGGCAGGTGCCCTTTGAATGATTGTATTTGCTATCTCTGCTCTAATGAGAGCCATTTGCAACTTATTTCAATCTTTTGGGTCGTAGAGATCTGTTGTGATATCACTTGTTAAACGCCGTTGACGTACCATGTGTGTATGGTTTGAAGTACGTCGACGGAAGTGCCTTTGATCTCTAGTGGATAGTTTACATCGACGATGGAATAGCAGGGCTTGTGTTGTCGCGCATAAGCGCAGGCCTACCAGGAAGCTGGGACGTGGGAGCAGTTATGCCCCATAATCCAAGCATCTGCTATCCAGTTCGTACGGTGAGTATCCCCTAGAAGTCAGGGTGCGACAAATGGTATCAGAGCCTGTCTGCCTGTAGGATCCCCTTTTACTGGTCGCAGTTGAGTCTAGAAACTATTTTGTAGCTATATAGGAAAAATGAAACGTGAGAGTAGGAATTCTGTTCTTTTTCTTCTTTCCCCACCCTCCCTCCCTTTTCTGGTAAGGAAGTGCAACGTTGATTTCTCCCTTCTCATCTAAACTTTCAAGTTAGGATTTCACGTATTCTGGTTTCTCTAGGATGGTTATATCTACTAGACCATAGGAATGGAGGTGGTTGTGACATGATTTATCATGTTGCCTACTCATGATTGAGAACGGAGGCGTGTAAGCCCCGGAAGCAAATCCTCTATTCCTTAAGCAGTAGATATTGATCCTTTAGAAGCCCGAATGGGTTTTTCTGTAGTACCTCAGGAGTTTTGTTCTCGTTTTTCCCGGTGTTGTTTCAATAGCCTGCCCTCCTAAACATTTCCATTTCGTCCGTTGAAATCTTATTGTTGTTTTCCACTTCAAATCTTCTACCGGAGTCTAATCAAACTCTTATCCAGCTAAAGTGTTATTTGATACCGGAGCATCACATTCCTTTGTGTCAACAATCTTTTCCACAACATACAACCCAATTCTGGTTCCACTAAGCAATCAAATCACCGTTCACTCTCCGGAATCTCAAATGTTGACTTCCAAGATAAGTAAGAACAATCCAATTCTAATGGGAGGCCACATATTCCTCGTTACTCTCATGTTGATGATTCTGACATTGATGTTATTCTTGGTGTTGCATTGATGTCAATAACTTTGTTCCACTATTCTAGCCAGATAATCTATTCTCCAAATGAATCAAGTTCCATTCAGCTATACACCCTTGGTGCAAAATCTCTCCCCTTTACTTGAAATGTTCCGGTGGTTTGCTAATTCCCTGACGTCTACCCAACAAGTTTCCGGACCTTTTCTTTTCTCAGTAGGAATCTCGGGGCGCGATTCCTTCAAGGGGGGGCGTTTTGTAACATCCCAAGTATGAAAACTACCCCCTAGAATGTTTGATTTCTTGTTACTTAAAGTATTGCATCATGTCATCATATTGTTTCCATGTTGTTTGCATTTGTTTCTTATTTGTTGCATTTGTTCCTTTTGTTTTGCATCTGTTATTCTTTGTTTTCACAATGAAAATCAAACAATTTCAACTGCCTTGTTTTCATACTTGCTCTGTTACAACTTTTGGAATAAAAATAACAAATAAAAACAACTCCTTTGTTGTCATTTTATTTCATAGTTATCAATTACTAAAATGGTGCTTCTATTTCAAACAAATAACTCCCAAATTGTTTTCAAACTCAAATCTCAAACAACACTCAATTGGAATTATAAAATTGCCCACAACAATCTAACCTTTTGTTCTAAGCTAAAATAGGGTTCACCCTATTGAAGGTTGGTTTCATTTATAAGCACCTAATAATCAATTTTAACCCCAATTTGAATTAACTACAAACAATATTTTAAAGTTTGAACTTTGGAAAATAAAAGTTAGCATTTTGTTTGCTATTAACCTAACTAACTTAACCTAATTTTTCTAACCTTTTTACTAACTCAAAAACTCATCTTTTCCTTCCTTTGGGTTTTCTACAAAAAAAATTAAAACAATCAGAAATTGTAAAAAGAATAACTGGTTTAGGGGGGGGAGAAAGCACAGCCCATCATCAACCAGCCCACTTCCACCTGGCCCAGTACCCTGTCGCTGTCTTCCACCTCTCGGTGATGTCATGTCTGTACGAACAGGTCCTTCACCGTGCGATCATCTCCTGCCCTCAGCGATTGCTCGCCGTACTACTCCCTCCTCCCTCCTTTTAATCCCCACCGAGACCACCTCCAACCCTAGAAACCCTAGCCCTCTTTCCCTACCATCGCCGCCATCTTCTCTGCTATCTCCTCTCTGCTGAACCTTGTCTGAACCTCGAACACCACCATGGCCGCCACCTCCTCACCTCGCCGCCGGTCACCTGTCCACCTCGAGGAGCAGCCGGGCGTGGGAATGGAGCCGCCCCGCTCCCCTCGTCCTCCCGGTGCCCTCGGCTCGAGCCGGGAGGGTCCCCACCGCCGGCGCCGTCCGCTCCATCGCCGGCCCGGCGCCCTGCTCCGCCCCAACCTGTCCGCCTCCTCCCCTTCGATCGCAAGGTGAGCAGCGCACCCCTCCTTCCCTCTCGCCTTCCCCTCGACCCACCTCCTCCCCTCGGTACCCACCCGCAGCAACCCCATCACCCATACCCCAGCGCCCCGGCGAGCTGCAGCTGATCGATGTTCGATCCCTGTCGAGATGCAGATACCGTTTTCAGTTGAAGTTCAGAAAAACATCCCGAGCCCACACCTTAACCCCCCCCCCCCCCCCCCCCGAGATCCCCTGTCCTAACACAACTAGTGCACCAGCCCCACTGGTTATCAGCCCCAACGCACCACCAGGAGGTGGGGGGTTCGAGTCCCCCCTCTCCCAAATAACCAAACTTTTATTTTCGCTTTGTTTTGGTCATAGAACAAACTGGTAATCACACCTAGGCCCCTGTTACTAAAATCTAGCCCCTGGAAAATAATTTCAAAGTCCCTAGATCCATAAAAATGGCAGATTTGCCCTATATCTTCTAAATTGCATAAATAATTCATTTTAGCTCCAAATCCAACAATTTTGATATGTTTTCAATACCAAATTAAATGTTCTACCCAAATATAAAATTTGTTTACTGTTTTGAATATTTTAAATTGGTGCAATATTTGAAAACTTGTCAAATTCACTTAAATTTGCAAAATTCATAACTTGGGCATAAAAATTCCAAATTCAACAAACCAAATATGTTTTCCAATCAACTTTTCATGTACTTTCCAAATATAAATTTTGTTTGCTGTTTCGAATAATTTAAATTGCTGAAAACAACTGTTTCTTGTTTAATGCATTTAAAATTGCCAAAATAATAACTTGCTCATTTTAAATCCAATTTCAACAAATGAAATATGTTTTCCATGCAAAATTAAACCCTCTTTCCAAATATAAATTTTGTTTTCTGTTTTGAATAATTAAAATTGGTTAAATAATTTAACCCTTGTTTAATTCATTTAATATTGCTAAATTCATAACTTGATCAAATCAAATTCTTTTAGGACATACAAAATATGTTTTCCAACCATAAAAGTATAAACTTTTCAAATATGAATCTCCCTTAATGTTTTGAACAAATAAAAATTCAAATAAGTTCATGTTTGAATTAAATTCATTTAATTCTTGCTTAAACTTGTTTAAATTCATAAATACTTTATTTGAAATCCATTTTCAACAAGTGAAACATGTAATCCAACTAAAATCTTGTTTTCTTTTCAAATATAAACTTTGTTATCTGTTTTGAACAATTTAACATGATGAAAACAACAAATGCTTGTGTGACACCTTTAAGGAACCAAAATTTCCTAACCTAATAAATGAATTTCTAAACTTGCTAAGCCTTATTTCCATTTGGTTCTATTGTTGTTATTTTTTTGTTTTCCTCATCCATGCATCATGCTAATTCACTTACACAAGTTGAGTAGTTGTAAAACAATTAATTCAACCATACTTCATGGGCTTTCCATATGCAATCCAATTGCATATGGGTCCAATTAAATTGTGCTATCTTGTCAAGTAGTTTATTTTGATGCATCTATTAACTTGACATGCATCATCCCATGTTTGTGCACCTATGCCATTATATTGATTGTTTATCTTTCTGCATTGTCTGTTTGCTTCTTCCCGGATATACGACGACGTTGAGACCGACGATACTTACGACATCCCTTCTAAGGATTTAGCTCAGTACCAGGCTACTGGGTTTTGCAGGCAAGTTATCACTCACATGAACCACTGTGTTCCTTTCAACATTGGTTACCGATACTTTCCGTTGTTCTTTTCTGCTAGCCTTAGTAGTAGTTGTTTCTGTTACGAACCCATCACATGAATCCCTTAACCTTGATATTGCCTCACCTCCCCTCCTATCACCCATTGATTGAGCCAGAGTCTTACTAGCATGCTTAGGTTGTTTTGCTCGAGTCTGTTACCCGTTACTTTCAGTTGTTATATCTTTTTTTACGTTGTGGGGGCTCGATGTTAATCAATCAATCCTGTTAATGCTGCTGTTAATAATAAATTTGATGATAAGGCACCGGCAGGAGGCCCTTTGTGGTTTTGAGGCCTGCTAGTGTCGACCCTAATAGGAAAAGGGTCTTGTCTACTGATCCATGATGAGCGCACTACCCGCATGTGGGAAGCGAGTATGGGCGCCCCCCTCAACTTGACTCGATTCGCATCTCGTCCAAATCGCCGTACTAGTTCGGGCTTTCCATTTGCTGCATCATATGCAGGTACGAACCCGAGGCCAGGGTGGAACTTTTGTAGTCGGCATTTAGGGCGGCGTGGTCTTAGAGTGCTATGAGGGTCCCCTTTTCTTCGTGGGGCTCGATTAGCCGCGCACGCACAGCATGCGGTGCTTTGGGCTTGATGCGAAGAACAGTTGGTTGTGTTGAGTGTCCCGCTTGGTGGGAGGCATCCCATCTGGCGGGATATTCATGCGTGTACGGTTACTATGGTGCACCCCTGCAGGGTAAATCTTCTCGAGAAGCCGTGTTTTCCGCGGTTATGGATTACTTGGTGAAAGTACTGGCTAACAAGTACTCAGGACAACTTAAACATAATGATCAAACATGTTACACCCCATGATTAATAATTTGACTAGTAATAGACTTATTGACACAATAATTTGAACCATCACTATTACAACTGTGTGAGTTATCCTCGGATTGCTTCTTTGGATAAGGGGCGAGATCCAGGATGGGTTTGCTTGAAGTTATCTTTCAGTTGGTTACAATCCTCGATCTTATCTCCTTTCTGTTAGCCGGAAGTGGTAGAATCTCTGTAGTTGGTTAGCGCATCCAGTTGCAGCATCTTTTATATCCCCTCTCTTCCGTTGAACCCAAGGCATCTGTGCTTGGTGTTGACGGGTTACACTTTGGTGAACTGTGAGTCTTGCTTGCCAGTACGTTTATGTACTGACCCCTTTGGGGCTGTGGTTTACGCAGACGACGTTTCCGAGGATCTACATGGTGGCTACTACGTGGAGTATGACGAGACTGCTGACGAGTAGATAGCGGACCCGGGCAGGATCCGAGACTTCGTGGATGGGCTCCGTCTGTTTGTTCCCGGCCTCTTAGGCCTATTTGGTTCTTGTCTGTACTCAGACATGTTGAATGCTTCCGCTGTATTGTAATGATGTATTGTTGGGGCAGGTGCCCTTTGAATGATTGTATTTGCTATCTCTGCTCTAATGAGAGCCATTTGCAACTTATTTCAATCTTTTGGGTCGTAGAGATCTGTTGTGATATCACTTGTTAAACGCCGTTGACGTACCATGTGTGTATGGTTTGAAGTACGTCGACGGAAGTGCCTTTGATCTCTAGTGGATAGTTTACATCGACGATGGAATAGCAGGGCTTGTGTTGTCGCGCATAAGCGCAGGCCTACCAGGAAGCTGGGACGTGGGAGCAGTTATGCCCCATAATCCAAGCATCTGCTATCCAGTTCGTACGGTGAGTATCCCCTAGAAGTCAGGGTGCGACAGTTGACCAAGCACTCTAGGGTGTGAGCACCAACTTCGACTACCCCAAAACGAGTTTTACCATCTTTATGAACTTGTAGGGACAGAACACACCACCATATGGATGAAACAAGTAGCCCAGTTTCTCCAAAAACCTAAGATTGGGGGAGGTGAGAATCCTCCACACTTCAGAATTCATGTTTATTTCATGTTTTATTTTTGTTTTTGTTTAGCATTTTAATTTCAGCACTTGCATTCTTATTCAAAATCGCTGAAATATTAGAGTAGTTTTTTTAATCATTGTTCTTATCAAAAAAATTAGAGTACCCTTTTATTCATACTTTATTTAATTTGAAACCACAAAAAAATTAGTTAGAGCTTTTGTATATATTCTTTTTTTCTCTCCTTTTTTCATTTTTTTTGTTTTTGTTTCACAGAAAATCTTAGCTCGTGTGAGATATCAAGGAAAATAAAATGGAAGATGGATCAAACAAGGCACCAAACTAGCAAGAGGAGGTATACCCCTCTCGTTTTCCTAGCTCTTGCAAGATTAAATATGAAGATATTATTACTTGTTTGGTTGCACCTATAGCTTGTTCCCCGTCTAGTTCGTCAGTTTTAAGAATGTTTCCTTCAATGCTAGTATCACTATTTTTAACTTGATAAAAGATGCACTATCCAAAGTTTAGAAAATCTTATTGATCAATTTTTCTGAATGAGCTGAAAAGAAAGAAATAAACATTGCTCATTGTTGTTGAAGTATAACTTTGATTTATCCCCCACACTGTGATATTGAAAGATTAAATTTTTATTGCTAAAAATGGTGCTTAGTATTTTTGAACCACTTGGTGTTATAAAAAAAATCTACTTCAACCATTAAATCCATTGAAAGTCCTTGGGTACTCATTTTCATTTTGACTAAGACCACTACTCTGATAACTAATGAGCAATGTACCACGAGTGATGGTGTTGTCTGTTCCTGTAGCCAATGAATGATCAACCCGGGGAAAATCCTGGATATCGGCTATAAGCAGAAGGACTCTTGTAACGAAAACATTTTAATTTGCCACATTAACACTTGACTCTCACATATCGATTATGAGTTGCAAGATGATTGTAGTTCTTCATCGGGTAATATAATTGGTCTAACCATCCTTATTATTTTTACAACAAGCATTGTTTACTTGTTTTACTCTGAAAACCAGTTAGCAAGGCATTGAAATCCAATTTTGAAACTTTAAAGTGGAGGAGAAAATTTAAACTACATGCTTTGCACCAATGTTTTAGTAAGAAGAATTATTCAAGCACCCAAATTGTTTTTACTCCCATTAAGGAGAGGAGCTTTTAATTGCACTTGCAGCCTGTTAAAATCTTGAAACTATTATTGTAAGAAATGATCTTTGAGTTAATGAATTATTGAGCGGTTAGGCAGTGAGTGTTTAGGATGCAACCAAGCAAATGTTATTACCATTCTATTTAAAATTGCTGGAATTATGAAGAAAGGAAATGACATATTTCCTTGAGTTGATTTGAGTTTCTTGTTAAGAGCATGTTACTTTTTGTTTTCTTTGTTATATTAGTCGGGGCAAGTAATGGTTTAAGATTGGGGGAGTTGATGGCTCTATTATTGGTGTAATTTTCTATATCCATTCCCCCTTGTTTTATTGGATTTTAATATGTGTTTCACTCCTACACTAACCCAAACATCGCTATGTTAGGACATGTTTCATTTCTTCTCGGAGATTTCAGGAATATTACTAAGAAGGAATGAAATAAGGCATATTAATGATAACTAGAGGAAGACAAGCAATTCTGGAAAAAGGAAAATTAGAATTAATTCGAAGACAGACTAAAAAACCACAGTACGGTCAGCATCGACCGTATTGCTCACCGTACCGCATGCCACCGCTTCCGGCACATCAAAAGGGACAACTTTCGTGAAGAGGCCAGGGACGAAAAACAGACGCAGTTGTCACCAGAGGAGCCAGAAGCAAGAAGAAGGAGATCCGGAGAGGAGAAGCCCTGTCTGATCTTGTCGGAGATCGTCGTCTTCAATACCATCCACCACACCATCCATTCCACCATTCCATAGAGAGATTGAGATCATCATTGTAATAAGTTCAGGGTTTTGAGAACTCTCCTATAGATTGAACTCTAGTTTGGTGTTCGTTGATCCGAGGATTATTGTCGCTTGCTACGGTAATATAGAGATGAACCTTCCACTTTAAATTACCGAGTTCATGTTTGCTAACTCTCTCATGTGTGAGTAAATCTCCGCAGACGTGGGAGATGAATGGAATTGGTAATATGTGTTTGTGCTAATTTACTTCATCTTATGTGTGAGAGTATTTCAATAATGTTTATAAGATTACGTCTTTACGGTGTGCCTAAATGCATGTTATCTAGGACCCGGGTAACATGGTACTAGTAGAGACCTATGTAAACGTATACTTGTTGTTAACAATTCTGCGACCTCCTAATTGACAGGTATATATATTAATGAGTAGTGAAGCACCAAGAGGATCACAAGAAGCCAATGAACTTAATGCATTGGACTAATCTATTGATTTTAAATAGCTGAAGTGGCCATGGTAATGGAACAGGGAAGCAGGACAATAGGTATGGGAATGTTAACTATTTCGGGATGGCTCAATAGATGAGAATATATATCACGTATCCGCTACCTCCATCGAGCACATTCACAAGAACCATGAAACAGAAATCTCTCCGCGCCTACTTCATACATAAGCAATACAACACAAATTTGCAGTATATATTTCTTTCAGTTATTTATTATCTGTAAGTTATTACATTTCTATTTCCACACAACTCACCCTCTGTCTTCTAAAGGTTTAAATGAATTAATATTTCTATGAGTCAATTCACGTGTCTGAAACCTTCTGCGTGAACACCATAAGAGAGATTACATGTGTGATCCATGACGAGGAAGGACTTAGCGACATCTTGCAACTAGGCCTACTTGTGGGGATCTATGATTGTTCAGATCACTTCTACGACTAATTCAAATCCGCTGCCAGGTGAGTTGTGTTTCTGATCCTCTCCTGTATTGGCATGCCTTGTTATCTGCATAGTGATCTTGGTGGACTGCATCGGAATTCTTTTTAGAATTCTGCACCATAGACCAACATGGTATCAAAGCGTATTGCATAAGGTTGTGCAAGTATATTAGAAAGCTCTCTAATATTCATTGTGTTTTTGTTGCTTCTCAATGAGCCGTGTTTGCTTTGTTTCAAATGACATGATATGACTTTTTATAAACTTCTGGCAATCCTAGCACGCTTGGATTTCCCCTGACATATCTCTCTTGATATGAAGAAGTGCTTCAGTAGCTTTGGTTCACATCATAGTTGATCTCATATAACGACATGGTGGAAGGGGAATGTGGATTGGATCCACAAAAAGGTCATGGTTATGAATAAGTTTAGTTTGAGGCTCAAGACGGTTTCATAATGTCTATGTTTCAATCATCCCGCAAAGTTAATCTAGCAATGGGATCAAACTTACCTCGAATTGCGTAAGTGATGACGATAGTTGATCGTAGAATCTATATCCATGCTAAAACTTGGAAACAAAATGTTGGAGGTGTGTAACTTGATTTGCAGAGTGTGTGTGTGGTTTGATATAGCTAATGTGTTACTGTGTTTTGACATGATGTCAAGTGCCAAAGGATTTTCATTGTTCGACATCGACAATCAGGCGTTCATCGCCGTGCTCGGAGGAAGTACGTGATAGGAGAAGGTGGTCATTTCTCCATTATTGAAAAACTTGAAGCAATTTTCACCGCAACGGAATTTTCTATGATTTTCTGCTACGGTGAGAATAGATAGAGATGGAGGATCCTCGTTGGAGTTGCGTCAAGAAGCCCTGAAGAACAAAGGCTATACCAAATTACACGAATTATAAATAGCATATAATGTTTATCCTTTGTTGGTTGCACCTTGATTGCGCATTAGCGTTTATTAGGATGATTTCTCCATTAAAATATCAAGATTGTTCGTGTTCTCCCATCCTATAGCAACCGTCATAACAGACTTGAGTTTGTGTCCATCACTTGCACCCAATGGCCAACGCATTCTTATTGTCTACGGGTGGGTATAGATTGATTACTTGTATCCAAGAACCAATTCATACGTGCGGTATTAAATGATTGTCTTGACGTTCAGTCATAAACAGTTATGAGCTCGGAACAAAATCATCAAAAGATGAGCTAGAATCACATTGTGTAATTGGCATGGTAGCCTACCATTTAGGTTATGATTGGTTGAGATGTATCCATTCTTCTTGTCATAATTTATTGGGATCTTCTTTCACTGAAAGTTGATTATGAGTAATATCAGTTTCAGTGGGAGTATAATTGTTTAAGGTTGTATCTACAACATGCACTTGTATTGCCAATTTTTAAAATCGTTGTTTTTTTTTAAAACCTAAAAGAACATCCTACCTAGTTGCCAGAAAATCAACTTTAGTGATAAAATAACCGTTCTATTGTCAAGTCTTTCTACTTTGTGCCACCACAAACTGACTCTCATTGGAAAGTGTGACCCGATAATGATTACGTTAAATTTTCGGCAATTTTACGTGCAAAAGAGTTGTGAAAAGGCGATCTACATGTATACATATGTTCAAAATGTTAACTAACTACTCCCTCCGATCCGAAATAAGTGATGTGACTAATGAACCAAACATGCACAAATCCTCTTGCAACTTCCGACACTTAATTAACATCGGAGGGAGTATAAAAATTTCATTTTAACAATCTCTAATTAGTAGTGTATTTAAGGTTGGTGAATAAAGTACTAACGGTAATGTTTTATGAAATTGTACCCATATGTAAACGGGGATAAAATGACAAATAAGGAACACCTTTACATTTTTTTTGCAAAAAAAATATTTCAACGATTTATAATTATGCAAAAGAGAAATGAAAATAGAAGCAGCAACATGTTGATGTGTGCGTTTACTGAACTACTGATAGCTGATGAAAATCAACTAATAGGATTGTAAGGGCATCTCCAGTCGTTGCGCCCCCCCAGGACGCAAAAACCCTCGCTTTTTTTGCGCCGCGGCGCGAAACGGCGCTATTCTCGGAGCTGGGGGGCGCGTTTCCCAGCCGTGAACCCAGGCCGCCCCCCCAGCGGCGACTCGGCCAAATTTGGGCAATCAAAAAAATTCCACCAAATAAATAGATGTTGCACACAAATAAATAGAGTTTGGCCACACAAATAAATAGTTCAACAATTTTAAAAAAAAGAACACTAGTCATCGTCCTCAACATTGTCATTCCCCTTTCGCGCCCACAAATGTTGCACCAGGTCATCCTGCAGAGCATGATGTGTTGCAGCGTGTCGAATCTCCTGTCGCTTGGTGAGGAAGTATGTCCATGATGCCGGCACCTGGTGATCAACATCTGCAAGAGGACCCTGCCGGTAGTATGGTGTGCTTGCCTCACTGTCAGGCACTGGGTCATCCCGCTCACTCTCAATGATCATGTTGTGCAAGACCACACAACACTGCATCACCTCCCACATGTTAGACTTCGACCAAGTCATAGCTGGGTATCGGACAACAGCGAATCGAGATTGCAGCGCACCAAAATTGCCCGCTCAACATCCTTCCTGCAAGCCTCCTGGCACTTGGTAAACCAAGCTTTTGCGCTTCCTGGGATAGGGTTGGAGATGCTCTTCACAAATGTTGCCCACTTCGGGTAGATGCCATCTGCAAGATAGTACCCCTTTGTATACTTGTGTCCATTGATCTCATAGTTCACAGGGGGGGCATGGCCTTCGACAAGATCAGCAAAGACATTCGAGCACTGCAAGACATTGATGTCGTTGTGACTTCCAGGCATACCAAAGAATGAATGCCAAATCCATAGATCGTACGAAGCCACGGCCTCGAGAACCACCGAGCACTCTCCCTCCTTTCCCTTGTACATCCCCTGCCTGTCAAATGGGCAGTTCTTCCATGCCCAGTGCATGCAGTCGATACTGCCAAGCATCCCCGGAAACCCTCTTGCTACATTCTCTGCGAGGAGACGAGCAGTGTCTTGCGCATTGGGTGATCGCAGGTATATTGGGCCAAAAACTGCAACCACCTGCCCGGCAGAACTTGTTCAAGCACTCGAGGGCCGTGGACTCGCTCATGCCGCAGGTAGTCATCTTGTGCATCTGCGGGAGCAACCGTATGCAAGCAACCTCATGGCCATCGTGCACTTTTGGATAGAGGTAAACCCTACCGTGCCGGTGCAGTCCTTCTTCAACTTGAAGTAGGTGTCGAACTCCCGGATGGCATGCATGATCTTGAGGAAGAGTGCGCGTTTCATCCTGAAACGACGCCGGAACACCTTCTCGTCGTTGGTGGGATCCTCGGCGAGTAGTCGGAGTAGAGGATTGCAGTAGCCCTCGTACCGCTGCCTCGGCCCTGCTCTTTCCGGCGACCGGGCTTCGATCTAGCGCGGCGCGGCGCGGGCGTCCTGGGCCAGCATTCCGGCCAGGCAGCTCAGGACGAGTAGGTGCTCCTCGTCGTCGATGGCGGCCTGGTCTTCCTCGTCGAATAGCTCGGCGAGCATTTCCTCGGCGTCGGAGTCCATGCCTCGGACAGAGCGTCGAACACCTTGCGGGCGGTGGACGTGGATCACTGGGGCGCAGCCTCCTCGGCGCCGGAGACGTGCTCGAACGGCGGCGCCGACGTGGTGGACCAGCCGTCGGTGGTTTTGCCTCGTCGCTGTTGTACGATGGTGGCCGACGGTGGCGGCGTGGGGTGCGGGGGTGGGGCGGCGACGGCGAGGCGAGCGAGGGGAAAAGACGGTTCGGGGGTGGAGAAAGTGGGAAAAGAGCTCTCCCTCACCGACAGCGCTGGCCCACGAGCGCTTTTCCTATCGCCCCCTCCCCCAGGCCGAACCCAACAGGCTGGGTTCCGCCTGGGGGCGGCGGCGCTAATTTCCGCCGAAACGGCGCTTTTTCAGGTCCTGGGGGGGTCGACTGGTGAAAAAACGGCGCTTTTCGCCAAAAACGGCGCTAATTTGCGTCCTGTGGGGGCTCTGGGGGGGACGACTGGAGATGCCCTAAGTAGCATGGTTCGTAACCAACTAACAGAGAGCATGGAGCAAAACTCAACGGCTAGAGAGAAAAAAAAAAGGGTCAGATTAGTAGGATAACACAGATACCTTTCAAATTTTGTTGCTAAAAATGTAATCACAATGCAATATCAGCAAAAATAGACTAACATACTGATACCAAAAACATCACGCTCCATATTCCTTATAGAAAAGTAGTTTTGCCACGAGTTAAGAGAGAAATTGATCACAAGTCATTTCGTACTCTAACCAACTGTCTACCACATAAGATAGCCGGCGGTCTGAGACAATTCATCCAATGCAAGCCTGAAACGGCATAATCTCTCTGGAGTCTCAACAACACAGTGGTCAGTGCGAAACCACATTGTGCAACTCAATGCCGCGAAGCACCAAAACAGCCATAATTCCTAAAACCTTGCGTATTCAGCAGATAAACCATGGAAATGGACACCGACACAACGTCCTCAGACGGTCAGACCAATGCATCAATCGCATCGTAATCAGTCAGCTCCTCCCAACCTTCCTCGTCCTTGTCCTCCTCCTCCTCATCTTCATCATCTCCGTACACCACCTCCGTATCGATGGTCACGCTAAGCACAACACGGGCTCCGCCTCCACAGCAGGCCTCGGGGACGGTGAGGAAGTAGTCCGTCGGCAGTCCGTCAGACAGCGACATGCTCCTAATCGCATCCAGCGTGGAGACCTGGTAATGGCCCTTGAACCACGAGAAGCCCACGGAGCACCCAAACTTGGACTCCCGCGCGTGGGGCTCGACCCGGACCAGCGAGACACCGTGCAGCGGCGACTGGTCCTGGGACGCGACGTGGAGCAGGAAGAGGTGGCCGTCCTCACCGCCACGCAGGACGTGCACAAAACTAAAGTTTTTCAAATGATGATGTCATCACAAAACTAGTTTATTTTTTTGAAGTAGGGAATGTAGAGGGTACCCTAATGGTAACCAAACTGCCATCATTACATGCTGCTTCTTGACGAGGATGCCCTCTCCCTCTTGCCGACCATCTCCTCCCTCCATTGTCTTCTTGCCCTCCGTCAGCATGCTAGTCAAGGCCTGCAGTTTTGTTCAGTTAATTCCTAACTAACTATAAACACAACACGGTCCAATTTACTCCTCAATAGGAAAGTCCATTAGCAGCGAGTGACCAACAAGCATTTTGTCCACCTTGCTCAGGGCGTCCATCCACATGGTGGAGTGATGCGGCGGGCAGGGCAGGAAGAGCCGGCGAATGTGTCGAGGTCGAGAGTAGAGCGGCGCCTGGTTTGCTGCTGCTGCTGCTGCTTTGTGTCCGCCGCGCCGGGAGGGAGGTTCTGGAATGAGACGCTACGCTACCCTATAAAAGGGAGTTCACAGTACGGGCTGGAGCACGGCCTGAAAGCCCACGCCAAGCTTACCGTGCGAAAAAAAACCCCCTTTAGCTCTCGAGCTCAAAGGGAAGAATGAGTTTGAAGAGGTGTCTTTAAAATTTGAACGTCGGGAGGCTAATGGAGAAGCATATGGCTTAGCTAGACTTGCAACATCTTCAGATATTGGAAGGCATGTGTGGTTTATGGTTCCACCTGCTGGTGTGAACATCCCTGTAAACTTTCTATTGGTTGAATAAAGCCTGCCGTTCTACTCAAAAAAAAAAAAAGCTCTTGAGCTCAAAGCAGCTCTTTATTTTTTTCTGAAAAAATTGTTTTCAAAATAAAACAATTCTGGAGAGAATTATCCCAAAAATTATACTGCTGCATATAGATGTGTAGTACGTACTGATAATTTTTTTCATCAAAATGTCTTTACATCCGTGAGCTGCAAAAACAAGACAAACGTGGAGAGTAAAATCAGTTTTTTCACCTTTTTTAAAGCCACAATTTTGTGATTTTTGTGTCGCTCAAAATGTAATTGTTTGTTTAACAAAATTTCAAGTACATATATCATTTTTTGTATTTTTCAAATTTCTGGTATCCCTGAAGTCAGGAACCAAAAATCTCTTGCACCATGCTGCGAGCGTGGCCTTTTAAGTTATGCATCAAGAACACCCCCTAACTCGACCACGAGAAGCCTCTCGGACAATTTCTCTGCCAAATCCATGCATAGAAATTACATAAAGATGGTTGGATAAGGGTTCTAGTACTGATGGAGCAAAGCATAGCCTGCTTCAGAGAGGTTTGGGCATAGCAGCACCCGCGTTTGCTGGAAGAATCAAGTTCAGTAGTGTACTTAATTTGATCGTCCATTTGGATGATTTCAAGTTCAGTCATATGCATTATCACCAAAATTACCCCAGAAATCACAGTCTACCAAAAGAACACCAGTACATAATCTTTCGAAAGATGAGAGCTAGCTATTGAGAAAATCAGAATTACGGTTTTGGTATTCTACCCCAAACAACTCAGACCTAGCCTAATTCTATTCACTCCCGCATTTCTCAAAAGGAAAAAATGCACGAACTTTTCAGGCCAAACTGGCAGCTAGAGCAAGCCGACCCGAGCTCGGTCAAAGAGACTAGTGGGCCGAGACCAACTCGGTGCGAGCCAGGCTAAGCTCGGGCTGAGCGGGAGAGCCCAAGTTGGACATCCAGGATTAGGAACCAAACATTTCAAAGAAAAAAATTAGGATTGAAGTTCTCGAAGGAAAAATAGAATGGTGTTTAAATTCAAAATGAGATTCAAACATAGAAATAAATTTTATAAAAAAGGTGTTCTCAATCCTATGATTCGAAGGGTTTGCATAGAAAATATTCCTTTGAATTACAATCCTCTAAATTTCCTATAGAAGTCCTCAAATTTCAAAGAGGCCAAGAATAGCCAATTTCTTTGTGTTAATTTGAGTTTTCAATGCAAACGGAAAAGCACATAAAACTTATATTGATTAATGACATACATATCGTGACTCATGTGTGCATTGATCACAGAATAATATATGGTGCACCAATTTTCACTTGTATCAATAATACCTTTTCCAGCTTATATATAGAACTCCAACTTCACGGATTAGACATCAAGGTTCACTTTTGCTTAACATATTAGGTGTCCCTTAGGTCAGTAGACAATGTATTGGGCAATCACATAAACAACATGAAGATATGTGAGAGAATACTTGAAGAGTTAAAAAACATGTGGGAATTGGGAGCATCATGAACATGGGAGATTGAATGGGTTGAGACAAAATAAGGTTCTCTATCCCTCACAGAGATTTATGTTGAAACTGATGGAGCATGAATAAACCACACATACTGATGGACCATGCAGAAAAGGCGAAGAGAGAATAGGAAAGAAAACAAGAGCAACGGCGAGAAACAAACCCGAGAGTAGCTCTACGGAGGAAAGAGAGCAGAGGGGAACCACATGAAAGCAAAGAGGAAAGAGGAGGAAATGACCACGCGGCGAAGAAACCCCACTCCTACGAACAGGCAGAAGACCAAGAAGCACAAGCTTCACCATGCGAAGCAGAAGGAACCGACGCGGCGAGCGGCCACAAAACAGAAGAAGCAATCCGCACGAAAAATAAAGAGACAACGGCGGACACGCGGGCCCGACCCGAGGATGCACCAGAGCGCGGCATTTTATCCCCAATTAGATTAGAAGATTTTATACAGGAAAAAAAAGGTCTGGACTGCTATGGTTTTTGCATAATGTCAAACATACCTAAAACACGCTCTGCCATTTGCTTTCTATGCATCAACTTCACACAGGCCTTGTTTTTACATCATGTAGGACTGCAAATTATGGCTGGCACTATGAGTTTGGTGCTTATGACAATCGATGTTACCTTTCATGAACGTTTTTATTACTTTTGATGAGCACCTTTGGGTCTCAAGACACTCTGAACTCTGACTCTCGTGTCTTATAGGAACGATCTGCTATTGTTGTGAGATATACTAATGTATTGCCTGCTACTCTGGATAATTGGATAATCTGATACGGGGAAGGATGGAGACATACTAATGGGGAGGATTTTACAATAGGGAATAGACTATGAGCAAAATATATAGGTGTTGCATCAATTATCTCTAAGTCTAGCATGCCTCTGGACTGTGCTTCTCCCACCAGAATCATACCTCCAAAAATCAAGGCAAGAGGAATTGTGATATCCTATAAGTATAGGGGATCGTGTGTAGCCTTTTCGATAAGTAGGAGTGTCGACCCCAACGAGGAGTTAAATGTAGGGTAAATATTCTCTCAAGTTCAATCAACCACGGATACAACTCTACACACACGAAATGTTTGTATTATCTAGGAAATAAAACTAGAGCAATAATATGGGTATGAGAGATAGCTTTGCAAGATAATAAATACAAGAAAGTAAATGTTAGTGCTGCAGCAATAAAATATACTAAGTAACCATAAACTAACAGTACCATGAGTGAGAAAAAGTGGTCGTAATTTTGGTGGATTTGTCCAAGATTAATTAGTAAAGATATCGGGTTCATTGTCTTCGATGCAATTTTCTATGTGGGAGAGGCAAAACTAACAAGATCTCACTATTTAATGATTGCAAGTATTTATGATTGGAACTCTAGCAAACATCCGTAACTACTAAAAAATACATTAGGGTAAAAATACCAAACCTAGACTTAAGTTAATGGTCCTCTTACGTCCATAGGTGCAACTAACCGGTTTGAGTCCTTAGGTCTCTGTCACTCCTGCAGAACTACGCCCCTTCCTTTGCACATACTACTAACCCTATGGTGTTAATCCAAGCGCGCACAAATATAATGGACACCAAAGGACAATACCATATCAACATACAACTCTAATGAACCAAAGACATTCAACCAAGCAATCAAAAGACAAATAAACTACACAAAAATACATAGATCATAGGATAAATATTATAGCATCAAACACCATACGGTACAGAGGTTTTTGGGAGGATGAACCACTAAATATAAGGAGGAGATGATGATGGAGGTGTTGGTGAAGGCAGCATCATGACGGAGAGGATGGAGAAGGGGCATCACGTGAGGTGTCGGGTGGCGCCGGCGGCCGTCGGCGGCGCAGGGGGCACCTCCTGCGCCGGCCGGCCATCATGGGGGAGCACCTCCCCTTAGCCCCTTACTCCATGGATTCTTTGTTTTGTAGATGAGCCCTCCCCCATGGAGATGAGACCGTGGGGGAGGCAAAATTCGTGGCTTTTGGTGGTTGCCCAAGAATTAGGGTTTTCCTCTCCTTCTATGTGATGGGACAATGCTCCCCGACCCTCCGATGGGTGGCCCCCTGATCCAAAGGCTCTTGGGAACCTCTAGAACCTTCCTAGGGACCCCTCTCAGGCCCAAAGTCGTGGCTTGGCCGAATCCATCAAATATGGTAAGAGTTGGACTCAATCCTGTCACCGATTCCTGTAATCCCGTAATCAGATATATATACTCTAGTAAAATGGGTCCACAGGTCGCATACAAACTCGGATTGGGATGTTCTTGGGCTAAAAATAAATGGTATGGAAATGGGCAACAACTTTGTAGGCAATGTGATCTTCAGTTGACGTTGTCTTTGGGGGTAAAACTTATGATCTCTAAAAACTGTTGGTGGACAGATTTTCAGGAAAGTCAGAGTCCTTTTCAAACAAGTCTCCTTTTGTGTTTTCTTGTTAATTCCTGCACATCAAATAGTAAAACAAGAACATTGTGCACTCTTGTAACTATTAATAGGTTAGTCCAAATAAATCATAGACTTTATATAAAAACAAGTGCCAAAAGCATAATATTAGCATGAAACAATAAAAAATTATAGATACGTTATGGACGTATCAACATCCCCAATCTTAATTCCTGCTCGTCCTCGAGTAGGTAAATGATAATAAGTTATTTTTGAGTGTAAATGCTATGATCAGATCCTTAACAATTGCATGATGTTCGGATAGTAAAACTTAGCAATCATGTTACCTAATGAGAAGTATCAATGAACTAAGACCTCATAACATTAAATTTATAAACATCAACAAGATTGTAATGATCATAATAAAACATGGTAGAGTGGTATCTCGCTTGTCCTTAATTGTGGAGCAAAACATAAATGCCAGGGAACCTCTGAAGTTCAAGAGAAGACTAGAAGTAAAGATATCAAAGATACAAGTATCAAAGTTATACCACAATCAACCGTGCTTTGGGACAAACCCATCACACTAAGAATGAAAATTATGGTCTCAAGAAGGTCGTCAAAGAATATGGTGGAGACTCAACATAAAAGTAAAAGAAAGTCCCTTCGCAGAGGGAAGCAGAGATCACTCATGTGCTAGAGCTTTTATTTTATTAAACATAGGTATTGCAAGTGTGACACTCCTCCCATCCATCTTACACAAACCATGGCTAACCGAATCCTCGGGTGCCTGCCAACAATCACATACCATGGAGGAGTGTCTATATTTTAAGAGATGTGTATGCTAGTGTCAATGAATGGTAAGCAGAAAATACAGTATGTCACAAGCCAACTAGATTTCATAAGAGCGGCTCCCATATAAGGACGCATATGGGTAGAAGGTCATCCCTCTTTCTCTTTTGTTTACACAATTATGCTTTGATTGATAAATCAGGGGCAAAAATGGTGAAGAGAATTTGTTTGCATTAATTTGGGGCTGGACACCCCGCTGCCAGCTCTTCTATGAATTGGATAAGCGGATGAAGCCACTAGTCCAGGGTGTGAAATCCAATCAACAAGTGAGATAAAGATTCTCTATTTACGTCCTCATGAGCAAAAACAAGAACACAAAACACGAGTAATTTTGAAAGTTTTAAAGGTAGCACATGAGCAATTTTCTTTGGAGTGGCAGTTAAATACCACATGGGAGTTTATAGTGGACTCTGTGGAATAACTTGGTTTTCATGGATTTGGAGGCACGAGCAGAGCTCATACTTGATGCAAGTGAAGGTTAGCAATAGACTGGGAAGTGACAATCAAGAGAGCAATAATTACCATAATCATGTTTGCGACAAAGTATAATTAACTGGGGCATAAAATTGATACTAGAATTCTGAGGAAAAATATATCATCGAGGCTTATTGACTTTTTGTTTTCAGTCTTAGCATGTGCCAAGTCGATTCAAATGAAAAAAACAGAGGAGGATACCACAATGCCATACCCTACTATGAATAGGACAATGCATGTTAAGATCAAAATGACATAATATACACTATTAGCAAGTTGAAACTTACCATAAGAAAACAAAAACTACTAGACAATATCATTTGCACTTCATTTTTAAGTTTACTAAACTGTGAACCAGCTCTCTAAAAGGGGATAAATAAAATATATGACGTTCAATTTATTAATATAACTGATGTTTGATGCTAAGACAAATAAATAGTAAGATACAGAAGCTCCAAATTTAATCAAGTTTCTATGTTTCTCGAAAAACAATGTTTAAAGGTTTGCAAACCGAGCGGTTGTTGATGAATAGGGATGCGGAGACATCCCCAAGCTTATGACTTTGGCCATTCTTCAATATTTCTCTGTTTGGTGTTCCTTCATTCTCTGTGAAAAACTTCAACACAAAAACTTTCCTCTTCTTTTCTCCGGTTAGACATTAGTGCAATAGATAATATTTCCAAAGTGCTGATACTAAAACAAATAAAATTTTGTTTTAGAGTTACAGAAAGGTTGCTTAAGTTGCCAGACCCAAAAGGACTCAAATGAAAACGTAAAAGGGGTCACTCTTGCAACAAAAGTCAGAATCTGTTCAGAAAAACAACATCTGGAAAACGTAATTTTTAGGTGCATTTAAAAATGTCAGAAATTTTTGCCAATTTTTGTGCATGCAGAGAATTAGGTGATACATAATCCATAAAAATTTCGTGACTTTTCGAGTTTTCGGTAAAATATGAAAAATCGCGCATGCTGAAAACAGAAAAGCCATTTTTTTTACATATGTATCAACTAAGCCAAATGGGTAAAACTTGGTACTTTATTTTTGATAAACTAAGAGAACAGAGGCTAAACAAGATCTAAAAATTCTAGCTACATCGAGGGAAACAAAACAAAATTGAAAGAAAAAATAAATGACGCTCCAAGAATAACACATAATATATGGAGCAATAAAAATATAGTGTCTTGAAAGAGGACCTGATATTTTTGTTGATGAAGAAGGGGATGCCATGGGCATCCCCAAGCTTTGACGCTTGTACTTCTGGATATATCCAGGGGTGACATGGGAATTCCCAAGCTTGAGATTTTGTCCATTCTTCATCTTATCGTATCATTCTTCTCTCCCTACACTTGAAAACTCACTCCATACAAAACTTCACACAATCTTCATTAGCAACATTAGTGTAACCATAATAGTAAATCCACTTTGGTTCAGTTTCAACACAAGTCTAACACCCATTAAAACATTAGCTACTGTGACAACTTCTTTTAAAGATCTTCCCCTCCAAAGAACACCAAAATAAAAAGATTAAGAGGCAAATGCAAATATTGACAGAAATCTGTCAAAACAGAACAACAGGTAAATATCGATTTTTTCGAAAATCTTATGTTCATCAAATGAAAAAGTGCAAAATTAATGGAAGTTGCATAACAACCTGGGGCATATGCACAACAAGTTTCAGCTCAATTCGATGTTCTGGCTGAGAGAAATAATTTGTTTGGTGGCAGCACAGAATCTGTGTTAGGACATCAACTTCCCCAAATCTTACTTCCTCCCTATTGAGTCTATTCTTGGCACAACAACAAAATAAAAAGTATAAGAAGAGGTTTCTACAGAGGTAACAACTTCCAAGAATCAAAGAAAACAAAATAAACTGAAAGAAAACAACAGAAAAACGGAATAAAACATGGGTTATCTCACAAGAAGTGATTTTCTTTAACATCTTTTAGCTAGGAATGGAGAAAGGAGGGATGCCTTGGGCATCCCCAATTTTTGATGATTGAATATTCTTGAATATTTAATTTAGGTGCACTTGGGAGTTCCCAAGATTGAGCTTTTTCTCTTCTCATTTATCTCGTATCACCATCTCTATTGGATCTTAAATACTACATTCACATAAAAGTTGACAAAAACTCATTACTAGGGTTAGTACTCATTAAATAAAATCCACTCATGTTCAAGTTTTGACAAGTTTAACATTTATCGATCAAATAAAGATCATAAACATTGAGTATAAGCACAATACAAAATAAGCATGACAATCTGCGAAAACTGAACATTATGTAAAGATGACAGTTAACGAGATATCTACGTAGCTCAAATGAAGGAACTCAAAAGTAATGAAATACATATAATGATCTCAAGTTTCCGCACAAACTTTTTCACGTAAAAATAATATTCTGAGATTTATCACGATTTTTTAAGTGAAGCACATGAAAACTGTCTAAACAGAATCAGTCAGTAAAGATTGAATTATTAGACCTATCTAAGTACCTCAAATCAGAAAAAGTACTTCTAATGAAAGAAATATAATAATCATTACTTTGCACTCAAGAACTTTCAGATCAATATCACTTTCTAGTGAGTTTTTAAATTTTCTACGGTGGAGCCTAGAAATCTGTTTCTACGCAGCAAAGTCGCAAACTTGCATCATAAACAAACTAGAAGTTATATATACATTTTATTTTTATGGTACAAAGGAATATGTACAATATATACAAGTTTTTAACTGAAAAGCTTCCATGGAAAGAATTGTTTTGGTTTCATAGGCTTGAACACAAGTGTTCAAGGTCGATCCCCACTTGACCATTACTCATCTTTCCAATCACTTTTCTTTTTGAAAACATTTTTAGATACCAAGTACAACTAATTTTTTTTTGTAATTCGTGTTCCCTATCCATAACTAAAGATAGCAAACAACTTAAAACTGAAAAATAAAACTACTTATAAATTAAAGCAAAGTTACTTAGAGACAAGCAAACAAGTGCACACAAGAACATTCACCCGACGCTATTGCTCCCCCGCAACGGCGCCAGAAAAGGTCTTGATATCACACAAGTATAGGGGATCGTGTGTAGCCTTTTCGATAAGTAAGAGTGTCGAAACCAACGAGAAGCTAAAGGTAGGATAAATATTCTCTAAAGTTCAATCAACCACTGATACAACTCTACACACACAAAACGTGTGCATTATCTAGGAAATAAAACTACATCAATAATACGAGTATGAGAGATAGCTTTGCAAGATAATAAATATAAGAAAGTAAATGTTAGTGCTGCAGCAATAAAATATACTAAGGAACCATAAACTAACAGTACCATGAGTGTGTAAAAGTGGTCGTAATTTTGGTGGCTCTGTCCAAGATTAATTAGTGAAGATATCGGGTTCATTGTCTTCGATGCAGTTTTCTATGTGGGAGATGAAAAGCTAACAAGCTCTCACTATTTAATGGTTGCAAGTACTTATGATTGGAACTCTAGCAAACATCCTTAACTACTAGAATATAGATTAAGGTAAAAATACCCAGCCATAGCCTTAAGTTAATGGTCCTCTTACTTCCATACGTGCAACTAAGCGGTTTGAGTCCTTAGGTTTCTATCACTCGGGCAAAACTACTCTCCTTCCTTTGCACATACTACTAACCCTATGGTGTTGATCCAAGCGCGCACAAATATAATGGACACAAAAGGACAGTACCATATCAATACATAACTCTAATGAACCAAAGACATTCAACCAAGCAATCAAAAGACAAATAAACTACACAAAAATGACATAGATCATAGGATAAATATTATAGCATGAAACACCATGTTTACATAGAATGGTACAGAGATTTGTGGGAGGATGAACCACTGGATACAAGGAGGAGATGATGATGGAGGTGTTGGTGAAGGCGGCATCATGGCGGAGAGGATGGAGAAGGGGCAGCACGTGAGGTGCAGGGCGGCGCAGGGGGCTCCTCCTGCGCCGGCCAGCCATCATGGGGGAGTGCCGCCCCTTTGCCCCCTTACTCCATGGATTCTTGGTGCTGTAGATGAGCCCTACCCCATGGATATGAGACCATGGGGGAGGCAAAATTCGTGGCTTTTGGTGGCTGCCCAAGAATTAGGGTTTTCCTCTCCTTATATGTGATGGGACAATGCTCCCCGACCAGGAGGCGACATCTCGTCGGTGCCGGACGAGCCGGCAAGGATTTCTCCCGAAGAACCGTCTCGGACGATCCACGGGACTAGATACCCACAAGACCTAAGCCTCGCTATCCAAACCTCACCGTCATTGCCGTCTCACTGAAGTAACCACCACGGGTTCTACTAGATGGAAGCGAGGAGTAGTTCGGCAAGGGGACAGCAGAATCACAGCCGCGCTGGAGGGAACTGCCTCCACCACCAAGGGCGATCATCGACCGGACGCGGCAGTAGAGTACACCGGTCCCCGTCAGGTCCGGCCGAGCCCGTAGGCCGTAAAGCCCCGTAGGGGAACATCAGTCCTAGCAAGGTCCAGCCAAGCCCCGTAAGGGCCCGTAAAATCCGCCGCTACGCTGCAGCAAGCCGGCCGCCATTGCCGCTGTACCTGCAAGAACTACTCCACCTCCATCTTTAGAGCGCACTCGGGGACAGGCCCGTCCACCACGACCCAGATGGGGCCCAGATGTGGGCCGACAAGCCTTGGAGCCACCATCCACCGAGCCCCGTCGCCGCCGAACGTCCGTCCGCCGCCACGACCCGCCGCGCTGCTCCCCGACCCACGTCGGACCACCGCCGACCTGGAGGCACCTCCACCGGAGAGGGCCACCCCGCGCGACCCACCACGAATCGGGGAGAGGAAGCCCGCCGCCGTCGGCCCCGCACGAGGCGGCCCGCACCGACGACGGCGAGAGGAGAGGGGAGGGAGGGGCACAAAGAGGAGGAGGGTGGGGGGCCGCACCGGCCGCCGCGGGGGCGGCGCGGGGCAGCAAAGGGGAGGGTTTCGGGGAGACTTGATATTATTCGATGATCTGTTCAATTGTAGTTCCTACACATCAAAGAGTAAAACAAGAACATTGTGCACTCTTGCAACTATTAATAGGTTAGTCCAAATAAATCATAAACTTTATATAAAAATAAGTGTCAAAAGCATAATATTACCATGAAACAATAAAAAATATAGATACATTATGGACGTATCAAATTGCCTTACCTATTTTTTGGAGCAGCATGTGCAATCTGGTTGCACTTGCACATACACCATCTCGTCTTCATCTCCTAACTTCTTTGGTTCAAGATTCTTTCCAGTGAGACTAGGAGATGTACGAGGATTGACTACCTTATCGCTGGCTTGAGCTAGCAAGATTGAATTCAAATTAGGAAAACAGAGTGACAGAGGGGAAGGGGAAGTCAAATACGACAAAGCTCTGTACACATCCTAGTCTAGACCCGCTGCAGCACATCCCCGTCGGCAGTGCGGCGCGCGGTGAGGGCACTACTGGCCTCGCGCAGCTCCTGAATCACCTGCTCTTTCAGGGCCCGGGCCTCGTCCGTGGCGGCCATGCCTCTCCGCGGGAGATGGAGACATGGGGGGAGTTGATGGACCTTGCTGGCGGTGGCAGGAGCGAGAAGGCAACCAATCCACCACGAACACAGCCATCACGTCCTCCCGCCGCAGACTATTCAGCAGTCACATCAGCAAAAAAGCAGAGAGGCGGCCGATCCCACTAACGAAGGGATGAACCTTGGACCTGTCGAATAAGGATACCTGGTCCTAGGGCCAAGACTAAAGCCCAAGAAGAGATACCTTGGACTATTCTAGAAGGCCCAGTTGAGTCCCACCTGTAGTGCCTTGCGGGTCAAGATAGGAAACTTGTAACCGACTTAGGGTTAGAGTTCGAGTCCTTCCCGGGTTAGATTTGAGACCTGGCCACCTATATAAGGCCTGGAGAACCACCAGGAGGGGACAAGCAATACCGCACCACCAAGCCTTGAGATCGAGATCATACTCTCGACTTGAGCAACCCCCATTGTAACCGATCTACTCGTGAATACAGATCGACAGATGCAGGATTAAGGGTTTTACCTCTACGAGGGCCCCGAACCTGGGTAAATCGTGCCCCCTGTCTAGCCGACGATCGTCACCTGCGCCCACAGGTTCTCCTATTCGAAACCCTATGGGTTCACCCGAGGGACTTGTTGAGATGCAAATTCGACAATTGGCGCCGTCTGTGGGAACGGCGTGCGCTGGATCTCCGGAATCTTCGGCTTCATCGACAACCAACTCACGTTGGAAACCATCGACTTCGACGCCGACCAACCCGATTCGAATCGGATCTGTTGTAGTCACCCCTCACTCACCGTAATCACGCCCGACATTCAGCGATCTGGAGAAGAGCGTCACCTTGATGTTCGGGAGCTTCAATTTCTACACCAACAAAGATAGGATCCTTCACTTCCCTGAGAAATCGGGATCTGAGTCGATCTCCATCCCAGGAGCTGTCGATTCACGACCCTACTTGGCGAAAAGTGGCGAGTCCATCCGCCTCAACACCAATAACTTCCATACCCTCTCTACAGAGGAACCCTATCGGATCAGGAAGGCCTTTCAAACTACGACTAGGACCCACAAGCCATACCTGGCTCAGGTATGCATGGCAGGATCGGAACAACCACCCGAAGAAACTGAACACAACGCAAGGGAACGCGCTGAGATCGGCGTCTCGCGAGACGCTTGGGTCTGAGCAAAGGAGGCTATCCGCACAAGCAAACCACCTGCAGTCGGAGCCCCACACGAAGATATGACCGCCTACCACTATCATCTAGTGAGAGAGGCTACTGCGATCAAAGAAGCTCGGATAGATCTAGCTAGGCAGAAAAGACTGGCAGACGAGTCAATCCAACGTCGGGCTGAGCTGTCCCTAACACCACCTTCTGTCGGGATTCGCCCCGCGAAGAAGGGACACGCCTCAAGAACCGCGACCATGGACGACGAGTCCTTGAACGGGATCAGCAGGTCACTCGGACCTTCTCTCGTGCGGGTCGACGAGGAAGGAAACATCTATCCGCAAACTCCCGATGCCGCAGTCGTAGCCGCAGCAACCTACATGCAGATAAATCAATCAGGAGAAAACGACCCCTGAGCGGAACAATATAAGAAAGTTCAGAAGGGATTAGGCATGGCGGCCTCAAGGCTTGCCTCCTATGATCGCAGGAAAGCTGTTGCACAGAAGGAGAAGGAAGCATCCCGCAAGCGCAGGAGTGCCTCGCCTAGGAGGGAAAAATCGCCTCGCCGTGGTCGAGGGAAAGAAGCCCGGCGACGTGATGATAGCCGAAGCAGCAGCGAAGGCAGCCCGAGAAATAAAGACCACGGCTCGCAACATCATAGCAGCCACTCGTGCAATCGCAGCAAGGAACCAAGGAAGGAAACCGATCGTGATCAGCCAGGTTATAATGCGCGATCAGACATCGCGCAAAATAAAGTAGACAAGGCGAGAGCTGCAAGGAACCGCGCACGCTCCTCATCCGGATCTTCTGATGACGAAACCTGCGGTGCGTTATGCTTTGCTCGCAGCATCCGCGAGGCACCTCTACCCAAAAGATTCAAACTCAGCATGGAAGTAACAAAATACGATGGTTCACTCGAACCTTCGTCATGGCTGTCAGATTACCTCACGGCAGTAAAATGCCAGCGTGGGAACAAGAACACGGCTATGCAGTACCTCAACCTACACTTGGTAGGAGCGGCACGCAGTTGGCTGGAAGCAAGACCGAAGTCCTGCTACGGATCATGGGATGATCTAAACTTCGATTTCTGCAAAAATTTCCAAGCAACATACAAAAGACCGACGACCATCGAGGAACTGCGAGCCTGCAAGCAGAAGAGTGGCGAATCCACTCGCGAATATATTCAGCGATGGACCACGCTCAGGAACACCGCATGAATTATATCGGAGGAAGTAGCGGTCGAAGCTTTCGCAAAGGGCGCTCGACGAACTGCTTTCAGAGAAGAACTCGGACGAGCCGCACCCAAAAATATTGGAGAACTAATGATCATAGCCGATAGATGGGCTAACGGAGAGGACTCAGTGCGCAACGAGAGGGCATCTTCGCCCGCACCCGAAGACGACCGCCACGGTTGAAAGAAAAGAAGGAACTACTACGATCACGACGACCGAGAAGAACTGGTAGCAGCAGAATTCATACGGAATCGCGATAGCGGACGCCGTGGAAATCGCGAATGGAAGCCAAAGGCGGAAGACAAAACTCCCGAAGAGGACCTTGATGGATACTGCACGCTACATCTATTTACAGATAAGCGCACAGGCAAAACAAAAGCAACGCACCTTCTTAAGGATTGTCGAAAGTTCCTTGACATTCACGAAGCCTTTTCGAAAAAGAACAGAACGGCAGTTAGTCAAGGCTACCCGCAACTTCCAGGAGGAGGACACCAAGGATTCCAACCGCCACAACCCCTGCCTCCACCAGGAAATAACGCGGTGCTAACCGCACTACCTGCGCCGCCCGTCGCCAACGCGGGAGGTAACACATACCCGAACCCTGCCGGACTGTTAGGGATGATACGAAAGGTTTGCCATCCCGCAGAGCTCAGAAGACAAACACACGACAGTTGTAAATGGCTGTGCAAACTCCACCAGGAATACCCGAGTACCTGAAGATGGCGGACCAACCGATCACCTTTTCCAAGGAAGACCACACCCCACGAGTCAATCGACCAGGACACGCTGCCCTGGTAATCCAAGCACAAATTGGCAATTACGAACTGGCTCGCGTATTCATGGACGGGGGCAGCGGCATCAACATCATCTACGCGGACACACTCCGTCGGATGAACAGAAACCTGGAGGGACTCGCAGAATCAGAAACATCCTTCCACGGGATAGTCCCAGGAAAGGCGATCCATCCACTCGGAACAATCAACCTGGAGGTGGTGTTGGGCAATCGACGCAATTATAGGAGAGAATTTCTCGACTTCGAAGTAGTCGACTGGCCCTCACAGTACCACGCCAGTCTTGGTCGAACACCGTTCGCAAGATTCATGGTAGTACCTCATTATGCATATCTGAAGGTCAAGCTACCTGGGGAATATGGCACAATCACCATCGACGGAGATTTCCAAAAATCCAACAAGTGCGACATCGAGTTCAACGAGATCGCCAAATCTTTCGGGATGCAGGAAGAACTGGAGGAGATGGCAAAAACCACGGATCACTCCGTGATGCCCCTCATAAAGAAGAACGCACCAGAGCTGGAATTCAGTGCCAACAGTGACACTCGTAAACATCAAGTACACCCGACAGATTCTGCGAAAACGGCGATGGTCTCCACTACCCTCTCGCCAGCATAGGAAAGCGCGCTCGTCGAACTCCTCTGTGAGTACTGGGAAATTTTCGCCTGGCTTCCCTCAGATATGCCAGGAATACCCAGGGAGTTCGCCGAGCAATCACTCAAAGTCTACAAAGACGCAAAGCCCATCAAGCAGACCACCCGACGGTTCTCAGAGCCTAAGCAGAAATCGCTTGGAGAAGAAGTAAACAGACTGCTCGCAGCAAAATTTATCAGGGAGATCAAAATATCCACTTGGCTAGCAAATCCAGTGCTGGTCCCAAGGAAGAACACCAACATCCTTCACGTGTGCATCGACTACACGTCGCTGGACAAACACTGCCCCAAGGATAACTTTCCCCTCCCACGAATCGACCAGATCGTGGACTCCACTGCAGGCTGCCAACGCCTCTCCTTCCTAGATGCCTACTCGGGATACAACCAGATTAGGATGAAACAGGAAGACGAGGTAAAGACAGCATTCATCACACCTTATGGTGTATACTGCTACACGACAATGTCTTTCGGGCTCAAAAACGCAGGGCAACATATCAACGCTGCATGCAAAAATGCCTCGCCAAGCTCATTGGCAAGAACGTACAAGTGTATGTTGACGACATCGTCATCAAGACCCGAGTGGAGGATACACTCCTCGAGAATATCAGAGAAACGTTCGACGCTCTAAACGCATACAGGATCAAGCTCAACCTGACAAAATACGTCTTCGGCGTCCCGGCAGGGCAACTTCTCGGGTACCTGGTATCCGCCAGAGGAATTGAAGCCAACCCAGAGAAGATACAAGCAATCTTGACAATGAAGGAGCCCACTGTTGGGACGCGTATAGATAAACGAAAAACTTTTCCTACGCGGTACTCCCAAGATCTAGCCGAGGTAGAAGGCCACGAGTATTACCACTAGACGCGCAGGTGCGGATTATCGATGCAGCGTGTCGGGGCAGTGCAGTCCCACGATCCGGTCCGGCCGATCCAATCCCTCGAACGTCGAAGTGCTGAACGTACAGCACCTCTGCCGGTATCCACACGTACGAGGAGGAGCTCCGACGGCGGACTGCTAGGTCCGGTGCGGCGGCTGGACTGAGTGGGGCTAGGGTTCCCAACGCATGGGAGAGTGGACTAACGTGCCCGCTGGGCAACCTGCGCCCCTCTTTATATAGCGTATGGTAATGGGCTTCACAACACTTGTGGCCCATTCCCTCCGTGAGTCCGACTCACTAACTCAGTCCATTTCCGGTTCAGGTCCAACCCAACCAATGCTTGCTCCCGCTCTTAAGTGTGCGACCCTGCAGGCTCATGGCGACATGGACACGATTGGAGTCCTACTCACAATCGATCAATCGGTAGCGGCTCCTAGCAGAACGTGCCGACTCCCAAGTCCCATTGAGTCATGACGACATACCTTTCAATGCGATATTCATCTTAGTCCCTTTTGCCTCACGATATACCTTGTCGAGCTATAGGCGATTTATCGTCATCCCTTAAATAGCTCAACTCTCTTCTCGATCCGTGATATGTGATTCATCTGACTAACTCTTTAGTCAATAGACACAGTTAACACTTAACTGAGTCGCACATGGCCATGCTTCCTGAATCATATCACTCGAGAGGGCCCAGAGAATATCTCTCCAATCGGAGGGGCAAAATCCCATCTTGATTATCCACATCACGCAGCTTCCTTCTCATTCGACCCGAACTCTGCCTTTATAGTTGCCTTGTCACAGAACAACGTTTGACAGAACCTAAGTCGGTGATCCACAACTCGGATTGTGCGACAACCTCAGGTCTAAGGATTACATTGATTGAGACTACAAATGACGACTTGATCGTTGCATCTCAATGTGGGTCAGTCCGACTTGCTAAAATCTTTAGCCAAGTCCGTGAACGTTGGAATGGCATCACCATGCCCATGACAAGTGGAACCGTGTCATCAGCCAACACTCACATTAGTCTAGGGTGTGTGTCCAGCACAACCTAAAGGACCAAGGACAATCTAGTATGAACAACATGAATATATAGTTCCACAATCGAATCACATATTCAATGATATATATCAGATGTTCAAAACAAGGACAACTTAATAACTTTATGAATACAGTGGGAATTACATCATACATGATTGCCTCTAGGGCATATTCCCAACAGTCTCCCACTTGCACTAGAGTCAATCATCCTGGCATCATATGCCTAGGCATCTAATGCCCATACCTCTCGTGTGCGCCTCATGCTTAGGCTGTGGTAGCGCCTTTGTCAACGGATCTGCAATGTTTGCATCCGTGTGTACTTTGCATAACTTGATATCACCTTGTTCGACAAACTGGCGAATGAGGTGGTACCGCATGAGTATATGTTTGTTCTTCTGGTGTTGTCTAGGTTCCTTGGCCTGTGCGATAGCACCATTGTTGTCACAATATACGTCCAAAGGATTGGACGCGCCCTGAACCACACCAAGATCAATCAGGAGGTTCCTGATCCAAACAGCTTCCTTTGCCGCCTCTGAGGCAGCAATATACTCAGCCTCTGTTGTAGATGCAGACACCGTATCTTGCTTGGAACTCTTCCAGCTCACAGCTCCTCCGTTCATTACGAACACGTATCCCGATTGCGAACGAGAATCATCTGAGTCGGTGAGATAACTCGCATCCGTGTAACCCTTTACACTGAATTCCTCATCACCTCCATAAACTAGGAACATTTCCTTAGTATTTCTCAAATACTTAAGGATGTTTTTAACCGCTGCCCAGTGGGCTTCGCCAGGGTCAACCTGGTATCTGCTCGTAACACTTAGAGCATAGGAAACATCTGGCCTAGTACAAATCATGGCATACATGATGGATCCGATTGCCGAAGCATACGGGATCACACTCATCCGACTTCGCTCATCAGTTGTCGAAGGACACTGAGTCTTGCTAAGTTTTATGCCATGGGACATCGGTAAGAATCCCTTCTTGGACTCTTCCATTTTGAATTTCTTCAAAACCTTGTCCAGATAAGTACTCTGACTCAATCCAATGAGCCGCCTGGATCTATCTCTATAGATCCTGATTCCTAATATGTAAGTTGCCTCACCCAAATCCTTCATTGAGAAACTCCTTTCCAATGACTCTTTGGTTTCTTGAACCATCATGACATCATTTCCAATCAGCAATATGTCATCCACATACAAGATTAGAAAGTTTACTTTGCTCCCACTAAACTTGTATAAACAAGAATCATGATCGCTCTTGATGAAGCCAAACGATTTGACTACCTCATCAAAGCGAATGTTCCAACTCCGAGATGCTTGCTTCAACCCATAAATGGATTTCTGAAGTTTGCATACCTTGTCAGCATTAGCTGGATCGACAAAACCTTCGGGCTGTATCATATACACGTCCTCAGTTAATTTTCCATTAAGGAAAGCCGTCTTGACATCCATCTGCCATATCTCATAGTCGAAATAGGCTGCTATAGCTAACATGATCCGAATTGATTTAAGCATCGCTACAGGCGAGAAGGTCTCGTCGTAGTCAACTCCTTGAACTTGTCGGAACCCCTTCGCGACAAGTCGTGCTTTATAGACGGAAATATTTCCATCCATATCAATTTTCTTCTTAAAGACCCATTTGCACTCGACGGGTCTTGCACCGTCAGGCAGATCAACCAAGTTCCAAACTTGGTTTTCATCCATGGACTTTAACTCGGATCTCATGGCTCCAAGCCATGACTCGGAATCAGATCCCACCATCGCTTCCGAATAAGTTGCCGGCTCATTACTGTCTAACAGTAAAACATCTCGAGCACTCTGTAATCTGGCAGATCTCCGAGGTTCAGGTGCTGTAACCGGTGTAGGTACCACGACCGGATCAGCCTCCAAGGCCATTGCCGACTCGCCCCTAGCCGGTTCATCTCGAATTTCTTCGAGTTGCACCGTGCTCCCACTGACTTCCCGACTGAGAAACTCTTTCTCAAGGAAGACACCATTCCGAGCGACAAACACTTTGCCCTCTTCCCGGTTGTAGAAGTAGTACCCCAAGGTTTCCCTCGGATACCACACGAAAATACACTTATCCGACTTGGGCGTGAGCTTGTCCGACTGAAGTCGCTTGACAAAAGCTTCACAACCCCAAATCTTAAGAAAAGACAAACTTGGCTTTTTACCAGTCCACATCTCATGTGGTGTCTTCTCTACTGACTTTGATGGTACTCTGTTTAGTGTGAAAGCTGCAGTTTCTAGACAATAACCCCAAAATGATAAAGGTAGATCTGTCCGACTCATCATTGATCGTACCATGTCCAACAAGGTCCGATTTCTCCGTTCCGATACACCGTTTCTCTGCGGTGTACCCGGCGGAGTGAGTTGAGGAACTATTCCACAACTCTTTAGATGGTCATCAAACTCATGGCTCATGTACTCGCCCCCACGGTCCGACCGTAGAAACTTTATTTTCTTGCCGAGCTGATTCTGTACCTCACTCTGGAATTCCTTAAACTTTTCAAAGGCTTCCGACTTGTGTTTCATTAAATAGATATATCCATACCTACTCAAATCATCAGTGAAGGTAATGAAGTACTCATAACCACATCTGGCTGTCGTGCTCATTGGACCACATACATCACTATGTATTAGTTCCAACAAGTCAGACGCCCTTTCACAACTCCTTGCAAAAGGTGTCTTGGTCATCTTGCCTAGTAGGCATGATTCGCATGTCTCGAATGACTCTAAGTCAAACGAAGTTAGAAGTCCATCATCATGGAGCTTCTTCATGCGCTTCCAACTTATATGACCAAGCCGACAGTGCCAAAAGTAAGTCATATTCAGATCATTTGGTTTCAACCTTTTAACATTTATGTTATAGACTGATTCACTATCAAGATTTAAAATAAATAACCCGTTCTGAACGGGTGCAAAGCCATGAAACATATCTTTCAAATATAAAGAACAACCATTATTCTTAATATTCGACTCATAACCTTGTCTCATCAAACATGAGGCGGAAATAATGTTTCGACTAAGCGCTGGAACATAATAACAATTATTTAGTTCCAAAATAAATCCTGAAGGTAAATGAAGTTGCATCGTGCCGACTTCCAACGCAGCGACTCTCGCCTTGTTGCCGACCCGAATGTCAACCTCTCCTCTTGCCACGCTCCTAGTTCTTACCAGTCCCTGCAACGAGTTGCATATGTGAATAACTGATCCGGTATCATATACCCAAGAACTATTAGGCGCATCAGCAAGATAAATGTCTATAACATTGCACACAAGCGTACCTGAGTTGGAAGTCACACCTCCACTCTTGGCTCTGTCAGCCAAATACTTGGTGCAGTTCCTCTTCCAGTGGCCATCTTGCTTGCAATAGAAGCAATTGGCTCCGGCTGTAGGAGAAGGCTTAGTCTTTGAGGGAGCACTCTGGACAGGGCCATGGGCGCTATCTCCTGACTTAGCTTTCTTCTTCTTAGTCCAAGAACTCTTCTTGAACTTAGCCTTATTCTGCACCATCAACACTTGACTGGTGCCTTTCTTGATATCAGCCTCTGCCGTTTTGAGCATCCCATGTAATTCAGTGATACTCTTATCCATACCATGCATATGGTAGTTCGAGATGAACGGACCATACGCACTAGGAAGAGAGTTCAGAATTATATCAGTGGCGATCTCTTCTTTAATTGAGAAGCCCAAGCGATCCAAAGACTGTATGTAACCAATCATCTTGATTACATGCGGACTCAGTGGATCGCTGTCTTTCAGCTTACAGCCAAGCAAAGCTTGAGAGACTTGATACCTCTCAGTCCTTGCTTGAGCCTGGAACATACTTTTGAGGCTTTCGATCATATCGTAGGCCTCAACATTTTCGAACTGCTGCTGCAAGTCCGGTTCCATGTGTGCAAGCATAAGACAGCTAATCTCCGTAGACTCATCTCTAGTCTTACGGTAGGCATTTGTGACGGCGACAGTCGCATCATCATCAGGCTCTTCTGGAAGTGGAGTTTCTAGAACATGTTCTTTCTTGTCATGCTTGAGGACTATCCTCAGATTACGATACCAGTTGGTGAAATTAGTTCCATTAAGCTTATCTTTCTCTAGGATTGACCTCAACGCAAACGCGGACAACTGAGGAAGGTTGCTAGGTGCCATTGATCTACAACAGAAAATACGCAAAAACACTTAAGACATGTATTCATAAAAGAGCAGGCATATTAAACGCTTTAATACTTATGCTCCCACTAGAACCAACATCCCTCCGATGGTTGCTAAGTGATTCAAGATCCTAAATAAGCAAGCCGACTAGTGAGCTTTAGCATCACCGCTAGCCGTCAAGTGATCTAGGTAGGCAACACCTTGCCCATCGTATCTCTATACGACTCCTGTTAGTTGGGTGACATCACATGCCCCGGCTCCCAATCTACCTCGCCCCGAGCCCCACAACCGTTGTGATGGACTCGTCTAGATTACCAAGTGCTTCTGCTTGTAAGAGTCCGACTCAAACCCACCTAACCGGAAAGAATTGGTAGCACCTCAATTTTATGAGCCCACTACCAAGAATGTCCGACTTGTGATGGTGCAGCACTGGCGGGGCGACCGACTAGACCTTCTTTGAGGGATTAAAGAATCTACCAACTATCTAAATAGAGGTAAATAGAGGCATAACAATAACACAAATAAAGCAATTATAATGTGAAATGGTATGGCTCTCTTCATGGTGATCTCCATCTCCACGAAGCTTGTAAGTCGACTCGTGCCAACTCTTGTCACGTGCCATCTTACTCCATGTAGCCGACTTGTACATCGACTTGCATGCCTTCCGGGTTCTCCAACAAGCTACACTAGCTAAGTAAATGAAATTTACATAGAGAATCCGACACGCAGGCCGGTATACAATAAAATGACAGCACCTAGGCTCCAGCCGGCTGACAAAAACATGATACGCAGATCATGTATGGATTACACACATCACATGCACATAAGCCATACCATTCACAACTTCCTGCAAAAACAAGTTATGCATAGATACGATATCTACCGGCGTTGTGAAACTCGCAACGACATCTAAGGCGCTACGACAGGACGACGGCGGTCCCGCTTCATCGGATCATGGATTTCTTCATCGGATAAAACGATTTTACCCAAATCTGATTCGTATTCCGATTCGACCAAACTCTTTGATCTTCGATCACCGCAACTGGATTTATGTGTCACGGTATACCCCGATGGCGGAAACCGACCGGTAGGGGTAAGTTGTTCCACGACCTTAGCAGTATGATCACGGAAACCAGATCATCCATTAACCCCGAGTACGATTGATCCAATCAACCTTGTACAAAACCGATCTATCTCATAGACCGACCACCAAAACAGCAATTAGATCACATCTAACGCTAACTACATATCACATATGTACGGATCTCGGGCCTAATACCAGAAGCTACCGCTCTGATACCACTGTTGGGACGCGTATAGATAAACGAAAAACTTTTCCTACGCGGTACTCCCAAGATCTAGCCGAGGTAGAAGGCCACGAGTATTACCACTAGACGCGCAGGTGCGGATTATCGATGCAGCGCGTCGGGGCAGTGCAGTCCCACGATCCGGTCCGGCCGATCCAATCCCTCGAACGTCGAAGTGCTGAACGTACAGCACCTCTGCCGGTATCCACACGTACGAGGAGGAGCTCCGACGACGGACTGCTAGGTCCGGTGCGGCGGCTGGACTGAGTGGGGCTAGGGTTCCCAACGCATGGGAGAGTGGACTAACGTGCCCGCTGGGCAACCTGCGCCCCTCTTTATATAGCGTATGGTAATGGGCTTCACAACACTTGTGGCCCATTCCCTCCGTGAGTCCGACTCACTAACTCAGTCCATTTCCGGTTCAGGTCCAACCCAACCAATGCTTGCTCCCGCTCTTAAGTGTGCGACCCTGCAGGCTCATGGCGACATGGACACGATTGGAGTCCTACTCACAATCGATCAATCGGTAGCGGCTCCTAGCAGAACGTGCCGACTCCCAAGTCCCATTGAGTCATGACGACATACCTTTCAATGCGATATTCATCTTAGTCCCTTTTGCCTCACGATATACCTTGTCGAGCTATAGGCGATTTATCGTCATCCCTTAAATAGCTCAACTCTCTTCTCGATCCGTGATATGTGATTCATCTGACTAACTCTTTAGTCAATAGACACAGTTAACACTTAACTGAGTCGCGCATGGCCATGCTTCCTGAATCATATCACTCGAGAGGGCCCAGAGAATATCTCTCCAATCGGAGGGGCAAAATCCCATCTTGATTATCCACATCACGCAGCTTGCTTCTCATTCGACCCGAACTCTGCCTTTATAGTTGCCTTGTCACAGAACAACGTTTGACAGAACCTAAGTCGGTGATCCACAACTCGGATTGTGCGACAACCTCAGGTCTAAGGATTACATTGATTGAGACTACAAATGACGACTTGATCGTTGCATCTCAATGTGGGTCAGTCCGACTTGCTAAACTCTTTAGCCAAGTCCGTGAACGTTGGAATGGCATCACCATGCCCATGACAAGTGGAACCGTGTCATCAGCCAACACTCACATTAGTCTAGGGTGTGTGTCCAGCACAACCTAAAGGACCAAGGACAATCTAGTATGAACAACATGAATATATAGTTCCACAATCGAATCACATATTCAATGATATATATCAGATGTTCAAAACAAGGACAACTTAATAACTTTATGAATACAGTGGGAATTACATCATACATGATTGCCTCTAGGGCATATTCCCAACACTCACCAATCTATGTGGAGTGCAACAGCTCGCAGGGCGACTAGCCGCCTTGAGCAGATTCATTGCGCGATTGGGCGAGCAGGCATTACCCTTCTACAAGTTATTGAAAAAGACAGATAAATTCGAGTGGACACCCGAGGCAAGACATGCATTCGCAGACCTGAAACGAGCCTTACAGAGCAGGCGCGTTCTGGCAACACCACAAGAAAGGGAACCACTATACCTATACCTAGCCGCAACAAATCAAGTCATCAGCACGGCCATCGTAGTCGAGCGACCTGAGGACGGCAAGGCATATGGAGTTCAAATACCAATCTACTACATCAGCGAGGTACTCTCGCCGTGTAAACAGCGATACCCTCACTACCATAAGCTCACATATGGAGTTGTTCTCACAGCTCGAAAGCTCAAGCATTACTTCCAGAAACATACCGTAATGGTGGTAAACGACGCATCACTCGGGACAATCATGAACAATCCCATGACATCTGGAAGAATAGCAAAATGGAGCATCGAGCTAGGCGCCTGGGACATTGTCTACGCAGGTCGCAATTCCGTGAAGTCACAGGTACTCGTGGAATTCCTGAGCGAGTGGACAGAATTACAAACACCCGGACCGCCAGAATATACGAGTAACTGGATCATGTACTTCGACGGGTCCAAAAGGAATGAAGGAGCTGGAGCTGGGATCGTCCTTATATCACCTAGAGGAGACAAGTTGCAGTACGTCCTGCGATTGGATTTCCCACCCGACGATCCAGCATCCAACAACGACGCAGAATACGAGGCCCTGTTGCATGGGATGAAGATGGCAATCGCGTGTGGAGCCACCCGACTGATGATCTATGGCGATTCCAATCTCATCGTGCAACAGACAATGAAGGAGTGCGATGCTATCACAGAAAACATGGTTGCCTATCGGGACATGTACAATCTACTCGAAGGAAGTTTCAAAGGATGTGAACTGAAGCATATCGCGAGATCCAGCAATGAAGAGGCAGATAGGCTAGCAAACATGGGGTCCACAAACACGCCCATACCGCCAGGAATATATTTCGAGCGGATAACCAAGCGTTCGGTCAAGGTCAAGAACACTGCAGGAGCACCCGCGGCAGTGGAGACAGAGGTCAGCCCGCAAGTTGCTATCATCGAGCTTACCCATGGTATTTCAAGACAAGTTTTTCTGGTCGAGCCAATCTGGACACAGAAATACCTCGACTACTTGTCCGCCAAACAGCTCCCAGCAGATGTTCGCGAGGCTCGACAAATAGTCCGACGCAGCAAATCTTTTCGGATACTCAACGGCGAGTTATACAAACAGAGCATCTCAGGCATACTGCAAAGATGCATAGCACCCAAAGATAGCAAAGAATTGCTGCGAGTCATACATCAATGAGATTGTGGACATCACGCCAGCTGGAAAGCAATCGTGGGCAAAGCTTTTCGAGCAGGATTCTACTGGCTTACAGCAGCCAGAGATGCCAAGGACTTGGTCGACAGGTGCAACGCTTGCCAGCGATTTGCACCCAAACCACACGCCCCCGCCACGGAATTACATATGATACCAATTGCCTGGCCCTTTGCACGATGGGGGCTGGACATGGTAGGGCCATTACGCAAGTCTACACCCGGAGGATACACACACTTGCTGGTCGCAGTCGACAAATTCACGAAGTGGATCGAATCAATGCCAGTTACCTCGGCCAGCGCCCAATGCGCCGTCAAATTCCTCGAATCCATTGTGTGCAGATTTGGCATACCACACAACATCATCACTGACAACGGAAGCAATTTCACAGCCAAGGAAACACAACAGTTATGTGAACAAAAAGGAATCACCTTCAGCTTCGCTTCGGTGGCTCATCCGCAAACCAACGGCCAGGTCGAACGATCCAACGGACTGGTTTCGGCTGGCATCAAGTAACGACTACTCGACCGCCTACACACAACAGCATGACATTGAGAAGAAGAGCTATCCTCCGTGCTATGGAGTCTCCGCACAACCCCAAATCGATCCACAAAATACACACCATTTTTCATGGTATATGGGGCTGAAGCAGTCCTTCCCGAGGATGTCAAATTCAGCGCCCCACGGGTCATTGCTTACAGCGAAGAAACCTCTAACAGGACACTCGCGGAAGATATGGACGCACTCGACGAAATACGCGATATTGCACTCGGAAGATCCGCAGTATACCAACAGTCGTTGCGAAACTATCACAGTCGCCGTATATATACGTCACAGAGCCTTCGCGGTGGGAGATTTGGTGCTACGGCTCAAGCAAAAGGAAGGGCACAAGCTCGAACCACCATGGGAGGGACCCTTCATAATACACGAAGTTATCCCAGGTGGCGCCTATCGACTGAAGAACCCGACGACTGGTGGCATCTACTCCAACCCATGGAATGTTGTGCACCTCCGTAAATTCTATCCTTAGATTTATCTTTACCCGCAAAAATAAGGCTGTATAAGCCATCCTGTAGCTCGAAAGAAACACATGGCTTCTCGGTCATTTCAATAAAATACATGGTTTTTCAACCATAGCTACTCGAGTTCTTTATCCTTGCACGCTAAATAACAGGTATACACCCCAAATACACGGGTGCTGCACCTAACTTAGCATAACATGAAAAATTTTATATACAAAGTTATAAACAAGGTAGACACCTTACAAAGTTTTTGGACAACTATACAAAGTAACAGGATACATACATCCTACGATTACATATGGAGACGAGCATTTTCCCCGGCTAATACCCGATCCACCTCTTCCGAGGTCAATCGAATAATCTTCTCTGCTGCAGGCCGAACAACTCTATAATGAGGGGCCATATCGACTATGACCATCAAGGAGCATAGCTACAAAGTTGAAATTCACCTCAGGATGCCACAATCGGACGAAGGAAAGCGCTACTACGGACCCGCAAATCATCCGATTGCGGACACACTCGCGAATTTCACCTTCTCGACCGAAAGTTCTGAGGAGATGACTCAAGTCTTCTGGACCCCTCTCCAATGGATAGAAAGCGGAGTTCACAGCAATCAAGGCCTCATGGCAGGAATTCACGAGTATCTTCACCTGGATTACTCGATACTTCAACGTAGCGAGAACAAAGCATCGACTACGGTCCGACCAGAAGTTGTTCGCATGTGGTTTGGAGCTACCAGCTTCGTGAGCAATAAGGTAATCCACCCAATGCGCTTCACGTTGACCATCAGGCTCAACAACTACAAAAGAAGGTTACAAAAATTCTGCAAAGGAAAGAAGGGCAGTCAAACCAAACGCTAGGGGGCTCACGTGCTTACACAACATATCCTTGGCGATGGCTGCAAGTTCCTCCATCAAAAACGGTTCTCGATCAGCCGCTAGTTTTTGCTTCCATTTGGCCACATCAACCACTCCGTGCAAAGCTTTATATTTGCGTTCACCATCCGCGACACGATCACAAAGAGAAGCAAAAGTGCTAACAGCAGCAACAAGCGGATCCTATCGTGCAGCAGATCCATTCGAAGATTCCGCGGCAGCACCAATTTCCTGGAAGAAAATACACAAGTTAAGGAAACACTTCAAAGTCACCCCAATCGAGAAAATAAACCACCTATTCGACAGGTGCTCGGGGGCTACTCTCATCGGGAGAACTTCACAACAATCAACTCCAAGAAATCGCAAGTCGTATATCAAAAGAACATTCTGATTAAATATTGAAGTACGGGAATACATTCCAATGTTCATTACATCAAGAAGAATAACCTAAATCTACCCTATGGAATCACGGAAGTACTGCCACTCGCAACAGATTGCCGCTTGCGACTGGCGCGAGTAAGCAAGGCGGACAACTTCCGAGCGAGGACTTCAGCCGGATCGCCAAAAGGACGAAGAGCTACCTTTCTACCCGTGGAAGGATTGACGGGAAGATTCAAGTATGCTTCATCCAAGCCTTCGACTCTGTGCGCCAATGCGAACTGGATGGCGGTCTTTGCTCCGCACTCTGATTGGGCAACTGAATAGGCCTGAAGGATATAATCCTCCAGGAAAACCTTCAGGAGACCGCCCAGCGTAGGCGGGACTGCGACATCACTACACCACGGTAGAAACTTGCCAACACAATTGTGTAGGGAAAGATGCACTAAGTCTAACAGATCAAGTGTCGGCGTAACTATTAAGATTTGCCATCAAATTATCTGTAGGCAAAGATTAAGAAACGCCTACGGAAAGTGTGTCGGCACTCACTTGGCAGCCGAATAACTGTCGGCATTCACGTAACAACAAACAGTGGGTCGGTACATGGATAGCATCTGTCGGCGTATCTCTACACGTGGCAACCAAATAGGGCTCTGGAAATTTTTGACGCGGTGAGCGAAAAGTTTAGGCGCCGAGAGTGAAAATTGTGGCGCGGAGACGGAAAACAACCCGTGCCTAGACTTCTCTCCACCGCACAGACCAAAAAAATCCCCAATCCCAACCCGTCCCGTGCTTAACCCTAGATCCTGCCTCCGCATCAAGCTACCGCCGCCGCTCCCTCCCTCCTCCGCCGCCGCTCCCTTCTGCAGCCAACGCGCGTCCTCCACTCCCTGGACCCATCCCGCCGTCGAGGCTCCATCCACCCAGCTCCTTCCGCCTCCGGTATCCATAGATCCGAGCACCCTACCCATTCTCCCTCTGCCTTCCTTGGTTCTGCGGCCGCCTGAGCTTCACGGACCTCCGCGAGCCTCGTGAAGGACGAAGTCCACGCCTCTTCCTCCTGTCTGGAAGGTCCTGTCAGCCGGCGACTTGCTAGCCTCGCTCAGCCGCATCCCATGAAAGGGTCCCCGCGAAGCTAGGCGGCGCCGCTTTCAAGGGCGACGAGTTCGGCGTCGCCGATGTCAACCACAGGATTCCGGCCAAGAACTTCCCCCCGTGCATGTGAGCTGCCCTTTATTGCCGATTTGTGATTTTGGTGCGTACGCATATGAGCATCTGGTGACTGCAAGTGGAGGCGTTTTCACCTGCTGTGCAATGAGCTAGTTCATCCTGGTAGTTGTAGTGATCTCTTCTTTGGTTTGTGCTCGTTCTTGGTTGCTATAGCCTATTTTGTTTGATTGCCAGACCAGGGGGTCGTTTTTGTTTAATGCGCTGCATGGGCCATGGAACTATGTGAACAAAGTCATATTCTAAGTAATTAGCAGTCCACTTACAGTAAATAAATATTTTCTTGTTCCATTTGAAATCATTGTTGTGCAAATTATATTTTGCATGCATCTCTTGTCTATCTAGATTAATAGTACTGGAGTATGCTAGTTCCTATGGATATTGTACTTGGATATTATTGTATACTAAGGATATTACAATTTAGTTTGCATCAATATTGTCTGCACAGAATTTCTGTATAGTAAGGCTATTACAGCTTATAATTTTCAGTATATGTGTTAATGGCAATAATTCTGCATCTATAGTTCCTTGTAATTACAGTTCTGCATCTAATTCTGCAATGTGAAAATGGTATTATGCATCTATTGTTCCTTGTATTGTTCTGTCTATATGTTCTAGATATATAATGTTTCTTGGCGTTCTATTCTCGTATTCCCATATAAGCACTGGTAGAAAATAGGCCTTCGGTACGCCCCCATTAGTCCCCAAAATAATGGACCCGCGACCATAGGGGTCTTTAGTCACGGTTCGGGACGAGACCCGCGACCAATAGTCTGGGCCCAGCGCGCTCGGCCCACAGCTGGCGGAGGGGAGGGGATTTAGTCCCGGTTGGCCAGACCAACGGGGACTAATAGGTCCTCGGGCCGGCCCCACGGCCTTTAGCCGCGGTTGTCCAGGTGAACCGGGACTAAAGGCCCATCCCTATATATAGGACTCACCTCGCTGCACTTGGCCACATTTGCTCACAATATTCACAAGGGGGTGGTGGGTATGCTTTTGGTTCCTACTATGCACACAAGGTGTTCGATGAAATGCCCCATAGCATGAAACACACTTGAGCGTTTTCATTTATTTTACCTCCGTGATCGCGGTTAGCAACTTGAACCTTTCATGATTTGTATTATTTCCAGCTAGCTAGTTAGTTTAACAGATGCATGATGGTTAATTATATACTTTATATAATATAATGCAGATGAATCGGCAATGGATGTACGGTAACCGACTCTCCGGTGAGTTCACTACGGGTTTGAAAGATTCCTCGTAGTGGCAAATGCGAACAAACAGCGAGGTTTTATTATGTGTCCATGTGCTGAATGTAAGAATGAGAAGGGTCACTCCTCCTCAAGAGTCGTTCACATGCACCTGCTTCGGCACGGTTTCATGCCAAGCTATAATTGTTGGACCAAGCATGGAGAAAGAGGGGTTAGAATGGAAGAAGATGAAGAAGAGGATGATATCGATTTCAACTATCATGACCTTTTCGGTGATACTTTCATGGAGGATGATGCTGAAGGTGGGGAAGGGTTTGGTGAAGGTGAAGAAGAGGCACATGATGAGCCCGCTGATGATCTTGGTCGGACCATTGCTGATGCACGGAGACGCTGCGAAACTGACAAGGAGAGGGAGCATTTGGATCGCATGTTAGAGGATCACACGAAGTCACTGTACCCAGGATGCGACAATAGTCTGAAAAAGCTGGGCTCCACACTGGATTTGCTGAAATGGAAGGCACGGGAAGGTGTAGCTGACTCATCATTTGAAAATTTGCTGAAAATTTTGAAGAATATGCTTCCGAAGAATAACGAGTTGCCCACCAGTACGTACGAAGCAAAGAAGGTTGTGTGCCCTCTAGGTTTAGAGATTCTGAAGATACATGCATGCATTAACGACTGCGTCCTCTACCGCGGTGCATACGAGGATTTGAATGAATGCCCTGTATGCACTGCATTGCGTTATAAGATCAGAGGGGATGACCCTGGTGACGATGTTGAGGGCGAGAACCCAGGAAGAGGGTTCCCGCCAAGGTGATGTGGTATGCTCCTATAATACCTCGGTTGAAACGCCTGTTCAGGAACAAAGATCATGCCAAGTTGTTGCGATGGCACAAAGAGGACCGTAAGTCCGACGGGGAGTTGAGACACCCCGCTGATGGAACGCAATGGAGAAAGATCGACAGAGAGTTCAAAGATTTTGCAGCTGACGCAAGGAACATAAGATTTGGTCTAAGTACTGATGGCATGAATCCTTTTGGCGAGCAGAGCTCCAGCCATAGCACCTGGCCCGTGACTCTATGCATCTACAACCTTCCTCCTTGGTTGTGCATGAAGCGGAAGTTCATTATGATGCCAGTGCTCATCCGAGGTCCGAAGCAACCCGGCAACGACATCGATGTGTACCTAAGGCCATTAGTTGATGAACTTTTACAATTGTGGGGCAAACCTGGTGTACCTGTGTGGGATGAGCACAAAGAAGAGGAATTTAACCTACGAGCGTTGCTTTTTGTAACCATCAACGATTGGCCTGCTCTCAGTAACCTTTCTGGACAGTCAAATAAGGGATACAAAGCATGCACGCACTGCTTACATGAGACTGAAAGTGTATTTTTGGATAACTGTAGGAAGAACGTGTACCTGGGTCATCGTCGATTTCTTCCCCGAAATCATAACGTAAGAAAGAAAGGCAAGCATTTCAACGGCAAGGCAGATCACCGGCCGAAGCCTGCGGAACGTACTGGAGATGAGATATTTGATATGGTCAAGGATTTGAATGTCATCTTTGGAAAGGGTCCTGGCGGACAATCAGTTCCGCAGGGAGTTGACGGGCACGTACCCATGTGGAAAAAGAAATCGATATTTTGGGAGCTACAGTATTGGAAAGTCCTAGATGTCCGCTCTGCAATCGACGTGATGCATGTTACGAAGAATGTTTGCGTGAACCTGCTAAGCTTCTTGGGCGTGTATGGGAAGACAAAGGATACAAAGGAAGCACGGCGGGATCAACAACTTTTGAAAGACCCAGATGACCGGCATCCGGAATGGTTTCAAGGTCGTGCCAGCTACGCTCTTACGAAAGAAGAGAAGGTCATTTTTTTTGAATGCCTGAGCAGTATGAAGGTCCCGTCTGGCTTCTCGTCGAATATAAAGGGAATAATAAACATGGCGGAGAAAAAGTTCCAAAACCTGAAGTCTCACGACTGCCACGTGATTATGACGCAATTGCTTCCGATTGCTTTGAGGGGCCTCCTACAGGAAAATGTTCGAGTAGCCATTGTGAAGCTGTGTGCATTCCTCAATGCAATCTCTCAGAAGGTAATCAGTCCAGAAGATCTACCACGGTTACAGAACGATGTGGTCCAATGTCTTGTCAGTTTTGAGTTGCTGTTTCCACCATCCTTCTTCGATATTATGACGCACCTCCTGGTCCACCTAGTCGAAGAGATTTCCATTCTCGGTCCTGTATTTCTACACAATATGTTCCCCTTCGAGAGGTTTATGGGAGTATTAAAGAAATATGTTCGTAATCGTGCTAGGCCAGAAGGAAGCATCGTAAAGGGCTATGGAAATGAGGAGGTAATTGAGTTCTGTATTGACTATGTTCCTGACCTTAAGCCGATTGGTATTCCTCAATCGCGGCACGAGGGGAGACTAAGTGGAAGAGGCACGGTCGGAAGGAAATCAACGATATGTATGGACGGTCATTCTATGACTGAAGCACACTACACAGTTCTGCAAAATTCGAGCTTGGTGGCTCCGTACTTCGAGCAACACAAGAATATTTTACGCTCGAACAACCCGGGGAAGCCTGAATCATGGATTAGAAAGGCCCACATGGAGACTTTCGGCAGTTGGTTGCGAAAACATTTAATGAATGACAATGATGTTGAAGATCAGCTGTACATGTTGGCCAAGACACCATCTTCGACTATCACGACTTTCCAAGGGTACGAGATTAATGGGAATACATTTTACACGATCTCCCAAGATAAAAAGAGCACCAACCAAAACAGTGGTGTCCGCTTTGATGCAGCAACCGAGATTGGGCAAAAGGTCACATATTATGGTTACATAGAGGAGATATGGGAACTTGACTACGGACCCTATTTTAAGGTCCCTTTGTTCCGGTGCAAATGGTTCAAGCTAACAGGAGGTGGGGTAAAGGTGGACGAGCAATACGGAATGACAATGGTGGATTTCGACAATCTTGGTTACCTTGACGAACCATTCGTCCTAGCCAAAGATGTCGCTCAGGTTTTCTATTTGAAGGACATGAGTAGCAAACCGAGGAAACGGAAAGATAAGAAAACGATCAGTGCATCATGCGATGATCCAAAGCGTCACATTGTTCTTTCAGGGAAAAGAAACATCGTGGGAGTGGAGGACAAGACAGACATGTCAGAAGATTATAATATGTTTGGTGAAATTCCGCCCTTCAAAGTGAACTCTGACCCAAGCATTAAGTTAAATGATGAGGATGCTCCATGGATACGTCCAAATCGTAAGAAAGCGGGGACACAAGGAAAGAATTGATGTGTAATAATTTATTGTACCAAACTTTGTTGAATGGATCATGTTTAATGGATCATTTTGAATTATATTATCTCTAATTAATTTATTGTACCAAACTTTTACTAAAACAGAAAACAGACGCGCTAGCGCGCCGCAGTGTCGCCGGAATGCAAATTCTTTTATTAAAAAGAGAAAACATACGAACACTAGCTACTCCTCGCCGTCGTCGTCGGGGAACTCGTCGGTGACCTCCTCCGGGTCATCATCGTCGCCGAACTCGTCCGTGACCTCCTCGTCGTCGTCGGAGGTGCATGATGGTATGTCCGAGATAGGCCCCCACCTCGGATCGTCGGAGGCCCAGACTTCGCCGGCGCGGTCGGCCCGACGAAGCTCCTGCAGCGCCCTCGTCCTCGCCTCCCGAGCGGCATCTAACGCGAGGTGGCGTTCGAGGCGGCGCTCCGCCCGCTGACCCGCGCGGGTCTGCCAGAGCTCCTCGTCGGCGCTCTCCTCCCCCGGGTTGTTCCGGTAATACTCGCGGACGACGCGGTCTTCCCTGGCGTCGACTAGGCCCTGAAACGCGCGGTGGCGGAGGTGGAGGTGGTCGGCGGCAGTGATGATCTGCGGCTTCGGCGCCCTGGCCTCCGCTTCCCAGACGGTGTCGCAGTCGTTGAAGTTCATCAGCGACCGCGGGCGGTTGAGGCGCCAGGCCGCCGCGTCCCAGGCGCGGGCTGCCTCCGCCGCCGTCGCAAAGGTGCCGAGGGGGATGCGGTCGTCCCCCCAGCGGATATCTGCGCTGAACATTCCGTTCTGCCGTGCTCGCACGCCGCGGAAGCCGGTGGTGCTGTTCCTCCTCGGAGGCATGGTGGAAGCGCGACGGTGCGTGGAGAGGAGAAGACGCGCTCGAGGCGCGACAGTTTATACCGCGCCCTCCTGGCCACGCGTCACAAACTACCGCGCCACGCGTCGCAACTCCCGCGCCACGCGTCACAATTCCCGCGCCACGCGCCACCCTAACACAACCAAGCAAATAGTTGCACATTACAGCCCTACCAAATGCCCGGTAGGACGTATATATGATGGCAAATCCGGATGTTTTGTATTTGCTCGATGAACTGACCGGTGTATGAAGGTGGGCTATATATAGGGTCCTCTGGCTCACAAAGTGGTGCTAGGGTTTTGATCCAACGGTTAAGAAACCACCTCATCCACGGCTCACAACAACTCGAAAGAAACACACCGTAGCCCTGATCGAACGGCTCACAACAGCTCAAAAGAAACACACCCCGGATCCAACGACTCAGAAGCGCTTTAAAGAAACACACGATCCGTGTGATTCTATCTGATTGGTCCAAACGAAACCCTAACCCATTTAGTCCCGGTTGGTGTCCCCAACCGGGACTAAAGGGATGTTTTCTTCTCGCTATATATATGTGCATTGCCACACCATTGGCATAAACACATACAAACTCACCACTCTCTCATGGCTTCTACCGTACCCACTCTAACATTCAACCAGGCCGAGGCACTTTCCGCCTCGAACTACCCCTGCCCGCCCGGCTACAGTGTTCCCGCCGGTTGGATGCTGAGCGCCGGAGGAGTGCCGGTCCCTCCTCTTCCTCAAGGTGTGGCACGTCGGGCGGCCATCACGAACCATTACTACAACGAGCTCACGCCGGAGCAGCGGAGAGATCCCAGCTGGCATCCCGATAACCAACATACTTGGGATGCCTTCTTCATCAATCGGCGTGAGAGGGCGCTCGCCAGGTATGAGGAGGACGGCCTGCCTCCTGGGAACTTTCACGAGGCCGGTCGTCGGCTATGGTGGTCCGGCCGGACTCTACAGAGCGTCATGGACTACATCAGGGCCGGCGATAACCCCCGCCTGCGCTACCCTCAGGCCCAGTCCTGGGCTCTGAATTTTCTAATGTCGTAGGCCTAGGCAGGAGTATGACTAGCAGCAGATATCAGATCATGCATGCATCTATGCTCTCCGTTTAGGTTTAGATCCACTCTTGCCATTATGTACTGCCTTTTTTATCTATGGGAATTTTTAAGATTGGAAAAAGAATTAGTTCTATTTTTCTGAATTTTCTGATATATTATTTGTATTTTTAAGATTGGAAAAAGAATTAGTTTTATTTTTCTGAATTTTCTGATATATTATTTGTATTTTTAAGGTTGCACGCATCTATTATTTCTATTCGAATAACCACCTTTAGTCGCCGTTCGTGTCACGAACCGGGACTAAAGGCTCGTTCTGCGCGGGAACGAGAAAGCCGCGAAAATTTTCACCATTAGTCCCGGTTCGTGACACCACCCGGGACTAAAGGCCCGCGGAGGGTACCCCAGGGGACCTTTAGTCCCGGTTCGTGACACCACCCGGGACTAAAGGCTGGAACTATATATGTGGATGCCTTCCTGCCCCAAAATTTTCTAAGTCACAAACCCTCTTCTTCCCTCGCGCCGGCGCCTGCTCGTCTTTCTGCCCCGTCGCCGTCGCCCGCGCAGAGGACCGCGCCGTCTCCATCGCCGTCGCCGTCGCCGTCGCCGTCGTCGAGCCCTTCTCTCCACCGCCTCCACCCTGCTCCGCCCCCGTCCCGTCGCCGTCTCTCCGGTAGGTTCCCCGCGGGCCGTCGCCGTCGCCCTAGATCCAACGCGCGAACGCCATCGAACGGATCGAGAACACGAATCACGCGCGAACGCGCCGCCCTCGAACGGCGACCACGAACTGAGAACGCGCCGCCCTCGCGCTCGCTACCGCGGCCAGATTCGCCGCCGGCGAGACAACAGTGGCCGTGTGGCCTCGTCCCCATCTCCGTCCCCTCCCCCGTGGCGAGCACCACAGTGGCCTCCTCCCCATCTCCGTTCCCTCCCCCGTGGCCGGAATCGTCGGAATCGCCGGAGACCCGAGAGCCTGAACTGCCACCGCCGGCCACCTTGTGACGCCAGGGGTGACGTCATCATGACGTCACCTGGCCACGTGTTGACGAGTTTTTTTAATGACGTCATCATGACACGTGGGGCCCACTGTATATGGAATTACAGAACATAATTAAATCTTCTAAATTAAATAACTTTTAATTTATAATTCCAAAAAATATGGAAAAATATGCAAAATGTTCACAAAAATGTAAGCTATCTGTTTATATCATTATCATTCATGTTTGACAAAGTTTAAAATGAGACCATATTTGAATTTGAGTTAAATTCATTAAAATAATGAAAGTAAGTTTTAATTCAATAAATTCAGAATATTAAGTATAATATACCAAAATGACCAGAAAAGCAAATGCAACCTAGCTTTGGGGTTCTCCAAGTCATTTGAGAGACCCTACCAATCTGTTTTCCCTCTTTCTACGACAATATTTGCTAAGTCTCCTATATACTTAATTAATTTTTACTACATGCATGTCTGCAGGAGTGACATATGGCAGACAATAGAGACCTGACGGCGGAACAGGAGGCTGAAGGTTATATATTAGATATCATAGCCGGAGGAGGAACAGACATTGACGATGATGTAATCTCTTCTTATCTGAACCTTGAGGATCAAGAAGGTGAAGGAGGAACAGACATTGTCGATGATCAAGGAGGTGAAGAAGGAACAGACATTGTCGATGATCAAGGAGGTGAAGGAATGGACATTGATGACGGAGGTCAACCGTCGACAAACGACGATCTCCAATTGCAAAGAACAACCACCTCCGGCGAGGTATATATTTTAGCCCTCGGTCTTATTTTAGCCCTCGGTCCAATTGCAAAGACTAACGCGCGCGACTCTCTTTCTTATTTTAGCCCTCGGTCGGATCTAGTATGACAAAGCGTGGCAAATCCAAGGAGATGAAAGATTCCGAAATATATACCATCGAATCAGTCAGTCAAATCGGCAAGCCCCTACAGCACACCACAAAGTTTATCAACCAATGCGGAGTCATTGTTAGAGACGTCGTCCCGATCACCGTCCAGGAATGGAAGGAGCCAAAGAAAGCACGTGTTGGTTTCACTTATGTCGACAAGAGAACGAAAAAGATTATGTTTAGAAAGCTTATTGCACATTTCATTCTACCTCCGGAATACAACAAAAAAGATGAATTCGGTCAGGACGTTCCGGGTGGACGTGAGAGGAGGAGGATAGTCAAAGAGTTCGCTCTTCAGAAGATGGCCGAAGCATTCCGGAACTTCAAGAAAAAATTGTTCCGTGAATATGTCAGCCAGGGCAAGACTCCGAATTTCACTGGACAATATGAGAAACTGAGAGATGATTGGACAGAATTTGTGACGCAACATAAATCGGAGCATTTCAAGGTAATGTCGGCAAAAAATAAGGCTAATGCGGAAAAGAAACAGTACCATCATGTTATGGGGCCAGGAGGATACCGCGTTTCGGCGCCTAAGTGGCAGGCAATGGAGGACGGCCTAAGGGCAAGAGGAATCCGTCTAGGTACAGAGGGATGGGACGAAAGAGCCAAAATGTGGTGGTACGGGCATGGGGGATCGCTAGACCCGGAGACAGGGGAGTGTGTTCACCGGCAGAAAAAGTTTGCTCCCACAAAAGATCTTGTTGACGCAATGACCAGAGCTCAACAGGGCAAGATCACGTTCAACAGAGAGAGAGACCAACTGACAGTTGCCCTCGGAAATCCTGAACACGGAGGACATATACGAGGCAAAGGCAGAATGCCGTGGAAAGTAGGGTTTTCCCAGGAGGGTGACCCGTACTGTTACAGAAGCCGTAGGAGAGGTACGGACCGGGCTGCAGATGAACTGGCGAATCTTGCAATGGAAGTTTCTGACCTGAAGAAGGTCGTGGCGGGAATACTTGAGAAAGAAAAAGCGTCGGCTGCAGGGCCGCATCAAGAACATGCAACGGATCTCGGAAGCCAGCAGCGGAGAAGCAGCGTGGCTTCCACGGAGGCCCCGACTGCAGGTGCTAATGCACCGATGATCGAGAGTCGTGCACCGGAGCCTCACTACCCCCGTGGATGACGTAAAGGAGATGAAAGAATGTGATCTGCATTATCCCGTGGGGAACATTTCCATGAAGGTGGCTACCGGCAGTGCTTTACCCTATACACCTGGAGCACTCCATCACAACAACCCCATTCCATATGGCTATGCTCGTGTCACGGTGGAAGACATAGTCCAAGCGTTTGAGGACCTGGAGATTGACATAGCTACACCCGAAGGGGAGAGAAGACTTGGAGATGTCAAGCGCCAGTTCATTCTATGGAAAAAGAAGTACATAGTGTTTCCAGGCGAGACGCCAAGGCTAACAAGTCCACCCCCCTACGATGGTGCAGGTGCTGGTGGTGGTGGTGGTGCTAGTGCTGGTTCACCTACGCCTCCTTCACGCCATTCGACGCCGTCCCCCGATCTTCCTCCTCCGGTGGTTAAGCAGCCGTCGCCCACGATTCCTCCTCCGGAGGAAAAGCAGACGTCTCCCACTATTCCTCCTCCGGAGGAAAAGCAGACGTCGTCGCCCCCCATTCCTCCTCCGGAGGATAAGCGGACGTCGCCCCCCATTCCTCCTCCGGAGGATAAGCAGACGTCGCCCCCCATTCCTCCTCCAGCGAAGAAACAGAAGCAGGCGGGCAGCAAGGGAACACGCTCTTGGTCTATTAACCCGGACCCTTATGTACCTAAGACCACACGGGTACCGGAGCCATCACTGAAGCCTCTCACCCCAAGGCCTTGGGAACTTAGTGATGCTGAAACCAAATTGGTCGTGAAGGCTGACGTTGAGAAATGGAAGGGCAAACTGAAGGCGCTAAAGGAGCCTGAGCCCAAGGAAGTATTCCCTCCGATTGTAGACTATTGGGCTACGGATTTTTTATCGACAGTGTCCCAATCCGTGAAGAATTTGCCTAAAGACTATGATATTGAACTTCGTAAGCAAGCAGGAATATTGGAGGAGGAGAAAAAAAAAGCAAAAATGATACAAAGCGGGAAACAAGTTGCCCAGCTCGGGATGCAGAGTAAACAATCGATATCCCCCCTCATAGTGAAAGCCGCTCCGGAACATGACCCCGAGGTCATAAATGCTGTGACAGCAATGGGATTGACTGTAGCTACTGCCATGCAAAATGCGTCCGAGGCCGGTATGTCTCTCCGTGCCTTTTTAGACATGGACGATATGCCAGTGGCTGATGTAGCATTAAAATATGTGAAGAAAGGGCCTCTCGTCGAGCCTGCGAAGGAAAAGGATCTACCACCACTAATGCAAAGTCTTCTACGTTGGTACAAAGATTTCATAACTTTTACCGACAAAGAATATGTGTATGTGGATTATACAGAGGAGCATCACACCAAAAAGTACTCTGTAACAGTTGAGTTGAGTGAATTGTTCCAACTGTTCAATATGCGTGAGCTCGACAAATCTATCCTGAGTTGCTACGTTCTGTAAGTGATTTATTTCTACCTCATCTCGTTCTTCATTTGCCTACACTATATATATATATATATATTGTCCTAACTATATTGTTCCGTACGCTATTATGCAGATTGAAGATTTGGGAATGCAAAGTAAGACTCATCCATGATATTGGGTTCATTGACCCACAAATCATTAATGGAACTATGTTAGAACGTCACCCCATAGACGTGGAGAAAGACTTGTACAATTTTTTTAAAAAGCATGAATCCAAAAGATATATTCTATTTCCTTACCATTTTGGGTGAGTGTTTCTCTCATGTTCCCATTCTCTTTTGTTTACTCCATGCATGGTATGTCCAATCGATAAATTATGCATGACTCTGCATCTAATGTGTCCGCAGGTACCACTGGATTCTGCTAAAAATTGATCTTCACCAGGCCATAGTTTTCATCCTTGACTCTATGAATTCAAATACAAATCTTTGGGTCGACATGAGAAAAATGATGCAAAAGTAATTATTTTTCAATCATTTGCGCTCTATATCGATCGGTCTCTTTTGTTCATTTTCTAAGCTAATAACTCCCTTGTTCATTTAATTTTATTTGCATTGTAGAGTTTGGAGACGGCTCTCACATCAACATGTCGGTGAATTCAAAGATGAGCTAAAATTTAAAAATGTGCTCAAAGGTGTGGATAAGCAGCCACCGGGGACCGGTCTATGTGGATACTATGTCTGTGAGAACATACGGAAAGAAATATCTGAGAGGAAGAAGGACGAGAAAACGCGGAACGGTCTCAATAACTTGCGGAGGGCGCTTACTCCAGAAGCTCGCTTCCGACCAATTCAAGAGGAAATAGCAGGATTTTTCCTTAGGCATGTCATCCAGAAGAAAGGAGAGTTCCATGCGTCCACCGACGATGACTTTTATAAGCATGTATAAGCCCTAAGTACTTTGAAACTTGTGCGAATTTGTGTATGCTCGTCCATCTTAATTGTGTAATATGGAAACTTGTTCGAGGTTGTATATATGGTCACCCGATATTGAATATATATTATATATTCCTATTGAATATATTCTCCTCGTTTGATATTTCATATATATATATATGCATTAATATGTGTACTGAAATTAAAACAAAACAAATTAAAAAGGAAACAGGTTTAGGGGGCCTAAAACCCTAAACCTGCGCAGGTTTTCAGTCCCGGTTAACCACAAGACCCGGGACTAAAGGTCTTCCGCCGCAACGGACCCCTAGCGCCCACGTGGACGGGCTTTTAGTCCCGGTCCGTAAGTGGCGGGACTATAGGGGGGGGCATTTAGTCGCGCATAGCTAGTCCCGGTTGCCCGGACGGGATTAATAGTCCTGGTGAACCGGGACTGTAGGCCTATTTTCTACCAGTGAAGTTTGAACGGTATATAGTTCAGTTTTTATGAAGTCATTATGCTACCTTTTAGGCCCTCCTTAAAATCCATGTCTATTATGACAGGTGTTTAAATTGTTGAGATATTCATTACAACAAGGTTGTAAGCTTAGAGTTAACTTGCATTAGTCATTCATGAAATGCTAATTCACTTCTCCATTTTCAGGAGAAAAATGGTAAACATCGCAAGAGCGGAGAATTCATATGAAACTCAAAGAGATATGAATGTGGTTGAGATAGAAGAAAAAGAAAGAAGAGGTGAGACTACGAACTTTTTCTAATGAACTTGACAAAACATGTCAGCCTAAGAAACGGAGAGCAAAGGGAAGCAAATGGTACATTCATTTTCCACATATACTTAGTTTTGTTCTTATTATCTCCATTTATCCTCTGAAATGTTAGCTCTTTATGTAGAACATAACTAGACCTTTTAATGTCACTGTTGCAAAAGGTTTTTATCCTCTGAAATGGTAGCTCTTTATTAGCTCTTTAACTAATGCTGATTGTTGTAGATGAAGGATTTTAAGAAAAGGAATGTGGTACAAGGTGCAGGTACTAAACCTTTCAACACTTGGGTGTACATCTCTTAGAAAAAAGTGGTAGTCTGAATTATGTGTGAAAATCTTTTGGCCGTTGCACTTTCTTATATATATTATATATATGGTACTTTAGAGAAAAGTTGACCAAGTGTGCGAATAATAATACTATGAGGTTATTATAAAATCTAGTACTTTGTACTTATGGTATTGTACCATATCAGATGCTCGATGAACCATACATGATAAGTTGAGCCTTGTAGGAGTGGACTCATACTCTGTAAGTTGAACCGTACATGTTTTTTTGCTTGCATATTTGAACTGGAGGTCTTTCTAGTTATATTCCGGTGCCTATGTTCAGGTTTGTAGGAGAAACGATGGAGCCCAGGAAGCCATCAGCTTAGCCTATTGTTTGAAGCTAGTTGTGGTGTCTCGGTTTTCAATGTACTAACTTTACATATTGAAAATCTAAAGTTCTAAACAAAGTGCTATCTCGGAAAGCTAGTTGTGATGTCTCGGTTTTCAGTGTAGTGCTCTCTAGGAAAGCTAGTTGTGGCGTCTCAGTTTTCAGTGTACTAGCTGTACATACTTAGGATGTTAACTAAGTGCTATCAGAATCTAAACAAACTGAATAGTTCATATTCCGAACCTGGGAAGTAATTTCATTATGCCATAGGTAAGATAGTACAAGTAATACAATTAATGCACATGTTTGTTGCTGTAACGTTATTCATCTGTTTGTTGCTGTAGCCTTATGCATGTATAGATGACTTGCACAAATTTATGGCTGTTGAGAATATGTAGATGACTTGCAACACAATGATGACTATTGTATGATCTTTGCAGGTGCTTAGAAATTTGAATTTGCAAGCGGTTCGGATGAGCACGGCATACATGAATTTTGTTCAAGTGGACACATGGACAACTTCAACCGTAGTTTGGCTTTAGTTTAATGCTTTATAACAGAACTTTTGATGTTATGTAGAGCTTATTATGTACTTTAAAGGAGTTTGGCTGAAATACTTGGTGTGCAACTACTTGTACGACTAGGGTACTTGTGAATTGAATGTGATGAATGCATTGTTGTTCTGGTAACATTATGTAATTGTTGTCATGTGATGAGATATTTGGTTTTGAGGAATGCATGGTTCTGCTAATGATGCATGGGTTTTGATGCAATTTTTGAAAATATAATTTGATCACAAATGTGCCTTGCTTATGTTGGTAAAGGATATGACTACAGAATGTGTCTGACATAGAGTTAACCTGTAGTGTGTATACCTACGGTTTATCTGCCGGTACAGGCAACAGTAACCCATGGTCTGTCGGCATAGGTATGGACCGCTCCCAACATATTAAATGTCGGTGTAGGTGGGTGACAATAGTAACCCATGATCTGTCGGCATACGTATGGTACATCCCAACATAGTATCTCTCGGCGTAGGTGCAACAATGGCCACAGAAAATCTGTCGGCGGCCTAAGTTTGTGTCGGCAAAACTTTCGTCGACTGCTTTTGCCCCGACTCTTCATCTTATGTCGGTATATGTCTTACCAACAAGATATCTGTCGGCAAAAGTACCCTACGCCGACAGATGCTTCTGTCGGCAAGTTTCTACCAGAAGGCGCTCGTGGAGTTGCCTAAGCATTTGGGTGGCATCGCCGATGAGGGAACCGATCCCATCCGCATGCTTCCGGAGCTGAGCGAGGGAATCCGTCACCGCATCCACTCGACGAACCCCAGGCAGCTCCAGTGCAACGCCAAGAACATCTACAAAAGTTGACATTAATTCCAAAGGCAAACCAAGCTAATTGCAAGACAATAGAAGCGAAGTATAACTTACTCGCGAAGTTCTGGGCCAGAGGGCGAAGGAACTCGACAAGATCATTGTCTTGTTTGGCACCAGCTTCCTCCAACTTCTTCAGAGCGTCCTAAGCATCAGCGAGATTCCCCTCGAAGTCAATCGACTGCTTGCAAAAGGATTCTAGTTCCTTTCGAGCAGCCTCCAACTCAGTCTCGAGGGTGTTCACCCGAGTGATAGCACCATTCTTCTCGGCACTCAGAACTTCGGCTCGGGCTGTAGAGCGGTAACATTCATACACGAAGAAATTTACACGATCAGAAAGGAAAAATAGAAGGAGCAGATCAAGTTACCTTGGAGAAGTTGACCTTCCGAGACAAACCGGTCACGGTCTGCCCGAAGGGTCACGCAATCAGTCTCAGCCGAGATTACGCGGCGACCAATAGCCGCAAGGGAGTCAAGGAGAGACTGCAAGACAAAAAGAAGAAGAAATCAGAAAAAGAGGAGAAATTTGAGCCTATTTACGACTATAAACAATCGTGAATAGCCTCGGGGGCTACTCCCATCGGGAGCACTACGTGCACCCAATAAAATAAAGAGGATGAAAAAGTTAAGTTCTTGAGTCTGTGGCCAATCGCAAGCGATTTACCACAACCTCGGGGGCTACTCCCATCGGGAGCACTGCCGTGCACACGATAAAAATCTTAAATATACAAGAAATACAGAATGCAAGGGAAAGAGTAAAACTTACCTGGCCCTGAGCGATGCAGAGAGGATCAGCTGAACTACCCGACACGTCTTTCGAAGTTGAGGCTCCAATTGCAAAGCTAGGCAACCTGTACTCTGCAGCCGCAGCTGTTGGAGCTGGACTCGGCGAGTTCTGGATAGTCCCAGCAGTTGGAGTCTCATCCGCAACGACATCCTTCCTCTTAGGAAGAGAAGAGGCGAATTGGCCGGGGCTGATGGACTGAAGCCTGTCATTGAAAAGAAACAACAGGATGAGGAAGAGCAAGCAAAAAACTTTCGACTAGAAAGTTGAAGAGAAAAAGAAACTTACTCATCGTCTTCGTCATCCAGCATATCCGCATTCCAGGCGGTTAGGATTGTCGGCTTGGGAGCAAGAGGAGCGCGCACACTCAGCGGAGTCACGAGAAGAGGCTCTTTATTGGACCCTCCACCCAAGGAGTTGTCCTTAGAAGTAGCTTCGTCTTCTCCCGCCCGGCGGCGCTTGCGGTGGCGAAGATCGCTACCCGATTCCTCCACATCATCCGAAGAGCCGTGGTCGGAACTCGAGCTAGCGTCGGCAACACTGGTGTCAGCAGGGACATCCAAGTTGCTCGCCAACAGGTCGGAAGCCTCTTCACCAAAAACTGGCAGGTAGCAAGTTGCTACTGCCGGGCTCTACAAGGAGAGAACAGGAAGGAAAGAAGAAAGAACTCAATCGACAAATTCGCAAACAAAGAAAAGAAAAGTTAAGGACATAAAGAGCATTAAACTTACATCGGATGGAGGAGGATTCGAGGCTTCAAAAGCTGTGATTGGGCAATCATCAAAGTCCTCGCCCACCTTCAGCTTTGTGATGGCCACAATATTCTTCTCAAACTCTGCATTCGAGAGTTCTTCACGGCTCACTCGGCTGGGGTCTTCAGCTCCTTGGTACTCCCACATGGTAGAGGGCCTCGCCTGCGGGGGTTGGATCCTACGCTTAAGGAAACACTCGCCAGATGCAAGCCGTTCAGCGCAACCCCCGCAGTTTGGTCACGGAGCGCTGCAACCTTGGCGAGTAGCGGGGCGACGATCCGGCTCTCTTCGGCTGAGAGCTTGTGCGCCCAGGACTTTCGCTGCTTCAGAACAGCGAACGGGTGGAATTCGCTAACTCCACCCGCGCTGTTGTCGACGACATAAAACCGCTTCTTCCTCCACCCTTGCGCGGAGTCGATGAGTTGCATGCCGAAGTAGAGGGTGTTGGATTTCGCCTGGATTCCGAAGCCGCCAGTGCGCAGCATCTCTCCAAGCTTAGTCTACACCCGCGATTTCTCGCGGAAAGCCCGCACCTTGAATAGGGCCTTCCAAAGACCCCAATGCGGGCGAATACCAAGAAAGCACTCGCAAAGCACGATGAAGCACGAGATGTGTTGCACCGCGTTCGGAGGCAGGTCGTGGAGCTGTATGCCGTAGACATACAACAATGCCACGAAGAAGGGATGGAGGGGGAGTGAAAGCCCGCGCGAGACATGATCCGCGAAGATCACGCGCTCGTTCGCGCGGGGATTGGGTATCTTTTCCTTTTTGCCGAGGCGAACTCGCTTCTCGGCGTCGGGTGGCAGCAGTCCCTCCCTTTGCATCTCCTTGATGCTCTTCTGCGTGGTGTTGGTGGAGCGCCAGTCGCCAGAGCGCGGAGTAGGAGCCGCAGGGACATCCTCGGGCGCCTGCGAGGAGGAAACAACAGCGCTTCGTTTCTTGCCTCCCGCCATGGGTGCTGGTGCGAGCTTGCGGAGAAAAGGAGATGAGCGCGAGGAAGATGAAGGCTGGTAAGACGAAGACTGGGAAGCAAATGACGGGAGATTTTTCTTTTCACCTAAGGACCGTATTTATACACGAGGTGATCCAATCCCGGCCACTCATCATGCAACGTGGCACCCATCGCGGCGGCCACGCGTGAAGCCGAAATGAAATGGCGGTGAACGCTGTTTCGTGCCACGATCTTAACAGAAGATCATTGGCATTTACTGCGCGCGGCTCGCGGGAAAACCGGAAACGACGTCTCGTTTCCGGTCAAAAAGCTGACAAGGTGGGCCAGCAAATCTTGTTTTCACTTCGTCACGTCCCATCGGGGGTATTCAGAGCAAACAGAGTGCGCTATGACGTCATGGCAAACATCATCAAGTCTGAATACTTTCGGATAAAACCCCAAGCACGAACAAAACTTCCTATGGGTAAGATTAAAATGCGGAAAAACATTCGCATAAAAAAGAACCCTAGACACGAAATTTTCTTTCGTATGGGCACAAACAATTGTTTCCAGACACGAAAACTCTTTCGTATGCACGAAACAACTTCAAATAGAAAAACTGGAGGGATTTCTTACTCGAGAGATCTCTAGACCTGAAACTCGCGGGTGTGCAGTTCCTGCCACTATTACACGATGTATACACATCACAGACCTGGATTGTTCGGCCGACTAGGCACATCCGGATGCCATATTCTTTCGGATATGAAGGTAAGAGTCTTACCGTAAGACCCAAAACATCTCTCTTGAGGGCATGGAATCGCACTCAAGCTGCATCCTCCGGTAAATTTCCGTGTCAACAACACGAAGAAAAATCCTAGCGGACGCGCTGGGTACCCCTATAGGTTAAGTTCGATTCGGTAAGACCTCTACGGCCCAGTCACAATGATCACCTCATCGGGTTCGAGTCGGAGGTCTCGAATCTGTGTAGGCTAGAATTGTTTTTGCCCTAGATGCAATTAATTGGCCCTGATCTTTCGGGAGAGCCAAGCTATTGAGCCATATCCTTCTGCGAAAATAGCCAAAAACACAGGCACTCTCATCACTCGATACTCGGGCATAAAAACTCATCACACAGGGTATGCGCCCTCCAATCGGAAAATGACTAAAATGATCATCGGAAGGAAAGCAAGGCGAAAACTTTGAGCGTCTACCCAACTGGGAAATCCCAATCGAGCAAACGCTCGGGGGCTACTGACGAAGGGATGAACCTTGGACCTGTCGAGTAAGGATACCCGGTCCTAGGCCCAAGACTGAAGCCCAAGAAGCGATGCCTTGGAATATTATAGAAGACCCAGTTGAGGCGCACCCGCAGTGCCTTGCGGGTCAAGATAGGAAATTTGTAACCGACTTAGGGTTAGAATTCGAGTCCTTCTCGGGTGAGATTTGAGACCTGGCCACCTATATAAGGCCAGGAGGGGACAAGCAATACCGCACCACCAAGCCTTGAGATCGAGATCATACTCTCGACTTGAGCAACCCCCCATTGTAACCGATCTACTCGTGAATACAGATCGACAGAGGCAGGATTAATGGTTTTACCTCTACGAGGGCCCTGAACATGGGTAAATCGTTCCGCCTGTCTAGCCGACGATCGTCACCAGCGCCCACAGGTTCTCCTATTCGAAATCCTATGGGTTCACCCGAGGGACTTTTTGAAATGCAGATTCGACAATTCCACCACTTTTCCCCAAAATCGACAGCAACAAAGGCAAACAACAGCCCAAAAAATGCACAGACGAAGCACACCGCACACACACCACAAGCTCCACCGCCGAATCAACCAACGAAATCAGCGGAAAAAAACAAGATCTAAAAATCCCCAAATAATTCGCCCAGGAAGACACCGACCACAATGCACACAAAATCATATGGAACAAACAAACAGAGAAGTAGAGGAGAGGAACACCTGCAGACCACATCCGCCCCCGATAACACGCCCACCGCTGGACCATGCAGAAACGACGACGCCTCTAGATCCCAGAAGAAAATACCTAGATGACAGAAAGAGAAAGGACGTAAACACAAGGCGAAGAGAGAATAAGAAAGCAAACAAGAACACCGACGACGAGAAACAAACCCGAGAGTAGCTTTGAGGAGGAAAGAGAGCAGAGGGGAACCACATGAAAGCAAAGAGGAAAGAGGAGGAAACGACCACGCGGCGAAGAAACCCCACTCCTACGAACCGGCAGAAGACCGAGAAGCACAAGCTTCACCATGCGAAGTAGAAGGAACCGACGCGGCGAGCGGCCACAAAACAAAGAAAGCAATCTGCAGGACAAATAAAGAGACCGCGGCCGACACGCGGGCCCGACCCGAGGATGCACGGGAGGGCGGCATTTTCTCCCCAATTAGAGTAGAAGAGGACATGTGATTCGTACTCCTACCGTTTGTGAAATTTTTACCAATCACGACATGCGCATGCAGACTCAACGTGGGCGCCATAGCACAGCGGCGGTCAAAAAGTGTGTACTCAGTACTCACACGCTCTTCCCACTACTATTCACGCAGCTTTCGTTGCACACAAGCGGCCGTTGCAGAACGCGAGGTGTGCCTGCCCCGACGCCACCATATATACTCACCTTCCTTGCTCAACAGAGGCACCGATCCACCTCTCCAATTTCGCCATGACCAAGCCTCTCCTCATCCTCCTCACGTTCGCCGTCCTCGCCGCAACCATTGTCGACCACCGCCGAGCATTCGCCGCCACCGCCGTGGACGACAGCGATGACCCCGCGGAGCGGGAGGAGCTCCTCCGGGTGTTCTCCAACCCTTTGTCGGTGATGGCCGCCGACTCCGAGACAATCCATCGGCTGGCGCTGCTTCTAAAGCGCGAGATGGGGCCGCTGGGGCCCGTCCTCAAGGCCATCCGCACGTTGCCGGAGAACACCGCCGCCGACGTCCGCGCCAAGGAGGAGGCGTCTGACGCGGCCATGGATCTGCTGTTCCGCCACTTCCGGCAGATCGTTCCGCAGTGGGGCTCCGGCAAGACCGACGACGAGCTGTAGCATGCATACCATTACCATGCACGCACGCATGCAAGCTGTTTCGTCTTACGTAGATTGATTGATTGTGTGCTCTGGCTAGTTCCCCTTTATTTCCACTTTATTTTTCCTTGTTCAAGTTTCTATTTTGTCCTCCGTTTGTTCGGCCAAAGTTTGAAGTAGTGGATTATTCTGTTGGGTGTGACTAGTTCTCACTCGACTAAGAATTAAACTCAGAACGATGTCAGCTTGTTAATTTCGAGCCATTTTTGTTACTTTGATCGATTCCCCAAAGTTTTAGGATACCTGTTGGCGTGAGTTATATATATTTGTTAGAGGGTTTAAGTGTAAAATGTACAGATAATATAGACATGAGGATAGAGAGATGAATCGGTAGTGATCCAGAAAATTCCCCATTTCATTGACTCTTCTTCCTTCATGTTTTTCCACTCAGCTCACACAAATCCTGATGATTTTCATATGAGAATCAATAATACCACGTCCATGTAGAATCAGTGTGTTGCCCCTTCTAGTTCGGCTGGAACTCATTTGCAGACAAATATTACGGTTGTTGCAACCCATTTAATACGAAAAAAAGTCGGTTGCAACACCTTGTAACTAGAAAATCTGAGTTACAACGTAACTAGCAACTACAAACCACTTGCAACCGGAAAAGTTGCAGCCCCACTTGCATTTGGAGAAACTTAGTTACATCCCAACTTGCAAATGGGAAATACTCGGTTGTAACCTCATTTGCAATGTGTGGCGTGGCAGATCTTAAATGGGGTGAAATAGGTTGTGGTCGCCACAGCCCAAGAAGTTTCTGCCTATTATTTATAGGTATTTAGCCCATTTACATATTGAGAATTGGCCGAAAACTCACCCCCCCCCCCCCTCCAAAGCCCATTTCACTTCTCCATCATTTTGGCCCAACCTCCCCCACTCGTTGCAACCGTGAAAATTCAGTTGGCACCATGCGTACAACTGCAAAATCTCGATTGCAAGCTCACTTGCAACTACACATAATGTCTCGGTTCCAACCCAACTTTTAACTAGGAAAATATGTCAGTTGCAAGCTCACTTGAAAATAGATAAAAATCTTGGTTGCAACCCCACTTGGAACTGAAAAATCCGAGTTCCAAATGCAGTTACAACTTGAAAATCTCAATTTTCAACCATATTTCCAATTGGAAAAAATCTTATCTATAACCCCACTTGCAGCTAAAAGAATCTTAGATACAACTCCACGTATAACTTGAAAATATCGCAGTTACAACCCCATTAAGACCCACAAGAAATAAATAAAAAAATTACTTTAGATGATATACAAAAAAAATCCAAAAACTGAACCCCCTTCCCCCAAAACACACAAAAGGCCACCAGAAAAAAAATCAACTCAGGTCATTGCAAAAAACAATGCGTAATAAGCAAATGGTAAACCCGGACAAAAAAAAAAACTCACACACACACACAATTTTTTTAAGGCCTGAAGACTTAGTAGGCCCAAACCAGCCGGACAAGAATCGCCAACACAGATGCAGCCTATTAAGGCCTATTCTGCCTCCCATTACTTCAACAAACAGATGACTGAGCTCTAAGATAATTCTCAGCTAGCTGAGGATAAGCCAAACCGGTTCCATTAGTGCTCGATTTTTAGTGCTGTTGTAATTTTTCCCGTTTAACACATTTCTACCCCCCTCTAAAATTCGATCTTTGGTCAGCCCTTGCAAGGGACATAATAGAGACGTATGCTGCCGACCCCGAAGGACCAATCTTGCGCTTCATGAACAACGCTACCCAATGGATCGTCTCGGCATCGGTGACCACCATCGGCCACTGCATGGTTGAACAGCCGTATGATGCCCGCCATGGACTCTGTCCACGTCTGCTCCACCGTTGCTGGCGGCGACGAGAGCCCACGTGAGGAGGAACTTCGCCGTGGTGAGTTGAGTGAATCGGTGGTGCATCTCTTTGATAAGTATGCTTACTACTCTGTTTTAGATGACGCGAAAATGATGTATTAAACGCATATTAGTATTTAAAATATTACTTTTTTAGATACACAAATATATAACATTTTGGCAGTTAAAAAAGCAAAAAATATAAGAATAAAAAAAAGGAAAATCCGGACTCTTTTTATAGACTAGAAAAAAAAAGAGCAATAGCTTATCAGCGGTCAAAGGCAGAATTCAAAGATCAACTACTCGTAATGGCTTCTTCAAGCTTTTGAGATACATTTCTTGCGCGCTTCGATACATCAATTTTAGTTCCAAGTAATATAGGGCGGAGGGAATAAACATATATGGTGCTGTGGAGTGCCGTGGGGTGTGGCAGGCAGGCATCGCGTTGTGCAACGGCCGCCTTCGTGCTTGTTAGTTGGTGCAATGTAAACGGCGTGAGAGATGCGTCGATCATATATATATACTCAGCTTCTTCGCCATGACCCATGAGAGGCGCCGAGATCCACCAATTCTACTCCATTCGCCATGGCCAAGTTCTGCATCATCTTCCTCCTCACGCTCGCTGTCGCCGCCGCCTGTACCGCCCCGGACGACGACAACGACGACGGCGACCTGCAGCAGCGGCGGGAGTACATGGCCGCGGTCGTCCAGTTGGGCGACCCCGAGTCGACGGGAGCCCCCGATGCTGAGACGACCCATCGGCTTGCCGTGTTTCTGAAACGCGAGATGGGGCACATTGAGACCATCTTCGGCGCCATCCGCAGGATGCCCGAGAGCAGCCTCAAGGACGAGGCGTTTGACGGGGCCATGGAGCTGCTGGACCGCAAGTTCCGGCTGCTTCTGCCTGATCAATTCGCCAGTAAACCTGAAGACAAAGTTGGTATCGCCATCGGGAAGATGCCCGAGAGCACCGCGGACGAGGTCCGCGCCAAGGAGGAGGCGCGTGCCAGGGCCAAGCAGCTGATGAGTCTCCTCCCTGGCGGCCGCATCAAGATGAACGAGGGGCTGTAACAGCATGCATACATGCTTGTCTTATACACTCTTGCTTCCTAGGCCTCTCCGTTATATGATCGAATACATTTATTACTCCTACAACACTATAGTCCAATGAACGCGTGCAAGCATTGTGTATCTGTGTATCCCTATCAGTGCCCTTCTTCCATGATCATGCTCCTAGCAAAGAAACGAAATAAATTCCTGCACCACGAAGGAAAAGGAAGTGATTCACGAAGCAGAGGTGCTCCGAAGCAAAATTATGTTTTGATAGACGAGGTTGGAAGCATTAACTCCATGTGTCCTATATATGGAGTTAATGCTTCCACATCTGAATATCTAAAACGTGTTATCATTGTGAATGGAGGGAGTAAGAAACATGTTTTACTTTGGATGTGTAATAGTGACAAGAGTTCTTCAATCATTTGTGTTCAAGTCCTATATATGGAGTTAATGCTTCCACATCTGAATATCTAAAACGTGTTATCATTGTGAATGGAGGGAGTAAGAAACATGTTTTACTTTGGATGTGTAATAGTGACAAGAGTTCTTCAATCATTTGTGTTTAATAATTATAAAATGTATTTGTTTTGCTAAATTTATGAGTTGAATATTTGATATTCTCGTAGAAACGCATGGGTATTGTGCTATTCTTTACTATTAAATGTAAATGGGAGTTCAAGATACCCCGTTTGACACTACCGAAGCAATCCCGACTCCATCTCCTCCATCTCCCCCCAACGAAACAAGTCTCCGTTTTGCGGGGTTGCCTCACTAATTAAGATAAAACATACAAAAGCATTAAGATTAGTGATGTCATTGTTGTTCCCTAAAGAATCACTTTCAGCTGCCGTACTCGTTCTCCTATCATAGACTTTCACCATCAGCCGTCCGTTCATCCCCGCTCATCCGTGTACCTTCATCATGGTTCGCATTATTTGGTACGTGACAAGTCCTAAGAGGGAGGCATAGACAAAACGCATACACATACAACATAGAGGACACATTAAACTAATATATCCCATGAATAAGAAAATGCACATGGCTGCTAGGCTTAGGCCTCAGCGCTTAGTTTGAGTGGACTACTCACACATCATGATCAGATCAACAATAAAATACATTATAGATATAGTAATTATATTCTATTATATACGAAAAGAAATATAAGTTTGTTTATCGAGGCACCGGGATGATCCACATCATCCAAATTACAATAATTGTTAGATCTTTAATATAAGGCTAGGATTTAATAAGAAACTTGAGTCGTAATGATACGTAACACACATATCGTGGCAGGTCAACGACTTATTAGTTGACTCCATGTCAAAAGAATGGGCCGTCTACTTTACTCACGGAACCCTATTTCCGTACAATATATTGGAAAAAAAAGGAAATAACGTTGTAGTCTTTTGCGTCACGTGATAGAGTTCACGTCAAACACAACATGGAAAAACAACTCATCTAATAGGTTCATGCTTGATTTGGACTAGCTCTTAATTCGTAGGACCCACTTACATTATTTAAACTAACTTTTTTGGACCTATGCAAATCATGTAAACTAGCAGCTTAAATTAGGAGTCAGTGTACCTTTCAAAAAAAAAGATTAGGTCTCGGTATATTGAGAAAAAAAAGTAGGATACGACGCCAAGACATCCGTGCCAAGCTATACAGCTGGCTAGAAGTACATGAGTCAATATATAGAAACACTCTAAAATACATCAATATTGCTAATTAAAATGCGAAACCTAAAAAATTATACATAAAGTCTGAGATAATTTTTGAAAATGATAGCACTGATATAATTGGAAAAAATTTCTTAGCTAATTTCAGTGCTAATCACTTATAGTCCCTCATGGCTAAAGGATCTAGTGAACATGGTCATCTGCTGATTAAAAAATTACTGTATACTCGCTCCGTTCCGAAATTAATCTACATCCCGGCTATATTATTTGTTCAGAAATAATCTATATTATGGATGAGTGCCACCTTAAAATTTAAGTCCATGCACCTCGGTACTTAAAATATGTATGAATTGATATCGAACTCCATCTCCACTAGCCTATCGGTGAGTAATATTTGAATGGAAATTGCATGGACGAGAATATTATTGTTTGTTAACCAATCCAGTGTTTTGTTTGTGTTAATACCATAACTGCAATGAATGTGAGTTTGTGGTCAAATAGTACTTAAATAGTGGCGAAAATTGTCTGTTTTTGGTAGGATGTAGAATAAAAGAAAATGGATGGAGTATTTAAAGAAAAGTATGGACGAAAAAGTAGCATATATCGTAAAAAATTCAAAAAATAGATAGGTCGATATTCTATGTCAATCCAACCGGTTGTCCTTTAAATTTGATCATAATAGATAGGTCATGATAATTCAGTGTCACCTATATTACATTATAATTCAGGATAGAAATATCTACTCCCTCTGAATTGGTTAAGGTGAGAAAGTTTGTAGAAGGACAAAACCTAAAAGTATATTTTTTGTGAATGTGCGTTTACGCAATAGAATTCTCACAAAAACATAATATTGAAACACTACTTATCATGTTGACCCATGTCGATGATACATAAGATAGGGTGTTATCCGGCATCCGTAAGGACGGACTACGAGGCTTACCCAAAGCAATATGGTAGGGGGCCCTAAGGGAAAGCCTCATGGTACGAAGCGCATGACGACCTCTAGACGGCGGCCCACAAGCCCATCTAAGTTAGGTGAAGACTCGGATGACGTAGATGTCAGGCTTAGTTGTTTGTACGGCTATCTTCGTGTAAGTCCCGATCCGGCTCTCCTATATAAAGCCGTATGAGATAAACCCTACGGAAGGACTCGATCTAGCCTAGGTACTTGTAGCCTGTGTTCGGCTACCGCCGCCATAGTTGATATTGCAGGAAGTAAGGAGCCATCCTCTAACCTGAACGTGGGTAAAAGCTTTATGTGCTCGTCCTTAGTACTCCCTCACTCTCTCCCTCGCGCTTTCTACCTCCGGGATATGGCATCCCCACCGTGAAACCAATTCCGGGAACTCGACAACCCGCTTTATTCATATACCAGAACTAATAAATATCCATAGTCATACCTAAATGAAATTGCGCCCACACTGAAGTTTTCACTTGAATAAAAAATTAAAAAAATGAAGAAACATAATCTATAGTAATACGCTGATTAACACTACCTCATTTGAATAATACTTTTTCTATGACTAGCAAAAAACAAATATCAAAGATCTAAGCATTAGAGACTTTTATTTTGAATTATTTATATGATTTTTATGACAACCAATCATATTACGCACATGCTACCATTATTAGTTCCCTTGAAACTACTAAACCTTATTTCACAATAAAAAAACACTATGAAAAAATAATTGAAATGGATATGTTGCTCATGCAAATAGGTCAGGAGACTTCACAAACAATATTTATTCCAATCTATATATGTATGATATATAAAGGTATGATATAACCATATCTTTATCTAGACAAATATTATATCTTAAATATTATAAATGTACATGTTAATTATTATATGTACTAGATGCCCAGTTTAACCGTTTTAGTTCTTAACGCAACCATCTATTACAATATAACATAATCAAATTATACACGACCGACTCCTATAATAAAAACAAATCCATTGAAATGCTTCTGGTAGCATATTATACTCTATACTCAAATAGTTCTATTAGCAACTTATAAACCTTATGAGTTGCAATAATAATAAGGAAAATTAACGTGAGGATAAACATAGGGCTAATAAAAATAGTGTAGATTGTTACAAATGAAGACTTGAGTGTCTATTGGTCATTGTTGTATTCAAGTATTTATTTTTAGGAATAATCTCATGGTATGTTCAAGTAATAATCTCAACACAAAGTTACTATTTTCCAAGGAGTAGACTTGCTAAAATTAAAAGAGATACATATAGAACTATAATTGATCAAGAGGTTGTGCAAATCATTTTCATTATGTCATTACAGCTACATACATGATTGTAATGGGTTAGCAAGGAAAATATCATTAGAATTTTCATGACAAAATCTAAATTTTTATTATTTCTTAGAACCATCTTCTTATACAAAATATTCAAAATTTTACACTTTACAGAATTATAAATGTAAATGTGGTGCATATCACAATGGAAGAGGAAAAAGATAAAAAAATGCATGAATAAAAAAGGTTTCGATATAGTAAATATGATGCCCTCGCAAATGCTAGTGACATTAAATGATAAAATAGTCTTACAATATTGCCAATCATGATGAGATATAGATTACAAGTAGACTATGGCTATGGAGATGAAGATGTAGAAGCAAATGAAGTAGTGCCAGAGGAAACACTTCGTGGAGATGATGGGTGACGTGGTGCTCCTCCCTGTGGTGGTTGTTTCCTCCCATTCTTATAGTGGCAGCAGATAGAATTAAGTTTTTAGAGTCCTTGTGATGCGACTTATCTTCGAGGCCCTTGATGGAAGTCTCTTAGATTGACTTGAAAATGTCATCAGCACACTGTACGGTCGCTTCCGTTGGTACTAGTGGTCGTTAAAATTCCTGATCCTTGCCTTCAAGAATTGATTTGCTTGGTCAAATCCTAATCATCTGATTCTCCTCATAAATGATTGATATTTGTGATTTCCATGTCCATAACTATAACGAAATAAATCACAAGGAGATTTTCAAATAAATTTTCATATTAATAATTAGTGATAGGGTGTAGAGTAATATTCTTATAATTTCATGACAAAAATATGGTTTAAAAATGCATAAAGACACGCCTATTTTACACGCTTCACCGACCAAGGGATAGTAGATTTATTTTCCATCTATTTAGCCTTATTACTAGTGCTCCTAGCCATGTTTCCATTTAGGATTGGTCAATATACAATTATATGTTGGCGTACAAAGCGGACACGTCCTATGCCTCACTGAAGCCAAAAAAAATCACCTTTTTAAGCTAATTTCGAGCCCTTATAACTGCATCTAACAATTATAATTTTAGGTTCCCAGCCTTTTCAGGGTCATGTTCCACAAAATGAATTGTACCATCTTCATACCGACGGAAAGATATCCCACCATCTAAAAGATGTGAGACAACTCCATAAATTAGCCATCGAGTTTGGCTCACTCGATCATGACCCCTAATATATCTGCCACTATATTAAATATCTGCCACTATATTAAATAGTATGTGCGATAGAGGTTTGCCTTTTCTTAGACCTTTTTTGTTTGGAATTAATGGCTACAAAGGGCATTTAATTTAATAGCCACACGACGACCAGTGAAAAATTTATGGATAGAGGCACATTGTTCCTCTGAAATCAATTTCTTGGAGGAACAACCAAATGACCTAGTCATACGTTATTTCAAAGTTAAATTTTTTAAATCACAGTATTTGTAGTTTTGCAGCTTATGGACCGTTTCATGTAGCCCATCAAGGATATTCTTACATTACATAAAAATTGTTTGTTTAGGTCTAACTACATGATCAACCATCGATATTAAGTAAATGGTTGCAACCTTAGTCAATATTTTGAAGGTACCAATAAGGAGACAGATAGGTCCGAATGTTGGGTCCTTTTTGAAGGGGTCGTTGCATAGAAAACAAAAAATTTCCTACGCGAGAGACACCCGAGAGGCCAAGATCTAATCTAGGAGACGAAGTGCAACGGGCAACGAGAAGGTTAAGGAGAACACATACCCTCGAAGACACAAAGCGTTACGAGATCAGATCTCGTTGTTGGCGTAGTCGTACTCACACCGATACCGATAGCGAGAAGATGTGCACCGCATCAGGCGGTGCCTCCGTGATCGGTCACACGTACGGTTGATGAAGACCTCTGTTCCCTCGATCCGGCGGGGCACGGAAGTAGAGGATCTCTCGGAACTCCAGCATCACGACGGCATGGTGTGGTGGAGAAAAACATTGCTCAGGGCTTCGCCAAGCGCACGAACAAGTAGTGGAGCAGCGGCAGGAGGCAGGAAGAGATGACACAAGTGTGTGTGTGGGAGAGGGAGCTTCCACCCCTCCTTATATAGGAGGGGATGGAAGCCACGAATTTTTGGGTGTCTCCACCTCTCCCTCATCATGTGAGTGGAGTCTCCACTCAACCCACTCATTCTTCTATTAATTCCCACTCAAAATCCCAAGGGTTTTCTTTAATAAATAAATAAAACAATTTTATTTCTTTATTTTAATATTTGCTAATTCCATTAACAAACATTAACATATACCCCCTTGAGTTAGTTGTTAAATCTATTAACAACCATTTGATAAGAATCGCCTTGAACTATTTTAAAATTACACGAAACAATTCCGGTGACTATTTCAATATTCCCCGAAACAGTTTCGGTGCTGTCCAAACTTTTCTCCGATATTCCGTATCCTCTCAAATGCGTCATCGAACCTTAAGTGTGTCACCCTACGGTTCGCGAATAACATAGACATGATCGAGACTCCTCTCCGATCAATAATCAACAACGGGATCTGGAGATCCGTGATGATTCCTATGTATTCAACGATGACTCTCGTGATCGTTAGAACCATCAACGTCGTGAACTATTCCCTTTGTCTCGCGATATTTTACTTGTCCAAGATTCGATCATTGGTATCAACCAGAACTTGTTCAATCTCGTTACCGACAAGTACTCTTTTCTCGTTCCCATGATATAACATCCTTGTGATCATATCACGTGCTTGCAAGCGGTGTTGATGTGATATCACCGAGAGGGCCCAGAGTATATCTCTCCGTCATTTTGGATGGACAAATCCCACTCTTGATCCATGAGCCTCAAGTAACACTTTCCGAATACCTAACGGCACCTTTATAGTCACCATGTTATAGTGTGACGTTTGATGACATCAAAGCACCCTTCCGGTATCAGTGATTGACATGATCTCATGGTCTAAGGAATAAGTTACTTCGTATGTTTGATATAACAATGTAAACTTAATGACTTGATCGCATTGCTATATTCACTTTGGGTATATGTTCATCACATCATTCTTCTAATGACATGACCCCGTTATTAACAACATCCAATGTTCATGATCAGGAAACCTTGATCATCTATTAATCAACGAGCTAGTTAAAAGAGAGGCTTTACTAGGAACCATTGTTTGTTTATTAAACGCACATGTATCAACGTTTCCTGTTAATACAATTCTAGCATGAGAAATAAACATTCATCATAAATAAGGAATAAGATAATAACCAATTTATTATTGCCTCTTGGGCAGATTCCCTTCAGTCTCCCACTTGCACTAGAGTCAATAATCTAGTTTGCAAGCACTTAACACATATGGCGTTCCAGTGTTATTACCATGATTCGCATGTGGTAAACATCATAAAAAAGATATGAATTGTTCAGGTCCTATTGTATTTGCATGTTCTTTGCGTCTACACGCATCACTCATTCTCTAATGAGATGGCTTTGTATATATATGGTCAATCGGTGAAACCTTAATTCCTCAGCTTAAACCGATGTCACTAACATTGTGAAAATGTAGCTTCATAGTGTTAGCATTCTTGGAAATTCACCAAGTTCCGGTGATACCTTAATTCCTTAGCTTAAACTAATGTTACTAACATTGTGAAAATGTAGCTTCATAATGTCAGCATTCTTGGAATTTCACCAAGTTCAATAAAGAACTCCTTGACACAAAATACGCTTATTATCAGTTGTCAACACAACGATATACTTTAGCCTTTGTTGTAGTATCTGTCACAATATTTTAATTTTGAAACTCTTTCAAATCCAGCATGGAACTTTCTTCCAGCCTATTGTGCTACCCTTCATCACATATTTTAATTGAGATAAAATTACTTCAATAAATGACAAGACTATTAGTGTAACATATTACAACTAATATTTTGGCATTGGTACATAGGAAAACATATCCTTAGCATTTCTAAAATGACACAAGGATCTCTCCCACTATTGTCTAATCATCATATGAATTATCCTGCTATAACATTTTATAGCATAGCACTCATCTGGTTGTGTACATAGCATGGAAACATGACTTGGAAATCTTAATTTAAATGATGCTCATCATGTGTCAAAACACTTAAATATTGCTCAATTATTTTCCATGTGACAAGAACTCCTTCTTGTGATTTGGATATTGACTTACTTCAATATTTCATCTATGTAATTTGGCTTCAATTATATCAAGTGATTCAATCCATCTCTTATAGATATCGATGCCCAATATCTTATAAGCCTTTCATCAATATGAAAAACTTAACCGTGTTAATTTAAAATATATATTTTCCAATCAACCATATGTCGTCTACATAAAGTATTGGAAATATTTCATAGCGCTTCCACTTAATTTCATGTAACTCTACAAGCATCTTTATCGTTCATGATGGAATCAAACTCTTTTGATAACTTCGTTAAGGTAAAGATTTCAACTTCGTTATGCTCATTTCAACCATTGAAGTGTGCATACCTTTCTAGCAACCTTTTGAATTTTACAAAACTCTCAGACTGTGTCAAGTACACATCTTTGATCAAACTTCCTCGAGAGGAGAGTTGGTTTTGTTATTCAACTGACATATCATAATATGTAACTTTTGCTAGAACTATCCGCAAAGACTAAAACATCACAACGTAAGATCAAAATCTTGTAGTAGTCAACTCTTTGAACTTCATCGAAAACAACTTTTCCATAAGTACAACTTTCAAAGGATGTAAAATCCATATCTTTGTCACTATATATACCATTTTGCTATCGTTAGGCATCATGCCTATAGAAAGGACTACCAAGTCACATACTTGATATTCATACAAGGATACTATGGCGGATATAATGACTCATAGTCAATTTTAGGAAGCCAGGGCCCATCATTTGCTTCCTTTATAAGGTCCATGTCCTTTTGTTGTCAAAACAACACTTTATTCTTAAACCATAAGTTGGTCTAAGTACAAATATTTTGGACTTTTTTGGTTTAGTACGCAAACTCATCCGAAGTATCTACAACAAATGTAGTGTCTTCTACTTTGTCAAAATAGCAAAGGACGGAACAACTTCCAGTGTTGCACTACTCTTGACATGATAACAAAGATCCTCTAATCCCGTTGAGTTTGTACCGTGCTCCCACTCACTTGTTTCGCAAGAACTACTTTCTCGAGAAATCAACCCTTTCTGACAAACAACATTTGTCTTTGGTCGGTGATGGGAGAAAAACCCAATGTATTCTTTAGAATAACCTTATAAACATATATTTATCCCATTTTGGTTGTAAACATTTTACATATGCTATGCATACCAAAACTTAAGAAAATGACAATTCGGGTCACTACCCAAACCATATCTTATATGTTGTCAATTTCAACGGATCTTGATGGTGCTCTTTTCAGTGGAAAAACGGTTGTCCCTAATGTATAAACTAGAAAATTATAATGGAATTTTTATTAATCTTACCATGTCCAACAAGATTTGATTTTGTCTCTTGAATACTCCAAACTAAAGTGGGGTAATTCGAGTAATATAAATTGTAGAACAATTCTGCAACTTCTCAGATGTTTTGCTAAACTTGTAACTCAAACTTTATCCTTTATGATCCAATCATAAATACTTTATTATCTTGTTACATTGATTTTTACTTCATATTAACAACCTTTTGAACCAATTCAAAATGTCAAACTCCGTTCTCTTTAAATAGATATACTCACATATCTACTCAAATCATCGACATAATTTTATGAAGGAAAAATTAATCCACCATACATGACGACACATAATGGACTATATACATCAATATGTATAATCTCCACTAAATTAGTCGTCCATTCTACTTTGGCCTATGAACGGAATTCTAGTCATCTTTTGGAAGAGGTCTCACAAGCGTCAATTTATTCAAAACAAAATGACTCCGGAAGTCCATCAATATGGAGTTCCTTCATGTTTTACTTTCCGATATGAACTAAAATGGTGGTGTCACAATTTAAGTGAAAAAAATTACGTCTTGCAACGTTTAGCATTTAGTCTTATAGATGTTTACTTTACCAACATGATTTATATTAGCATATCCATCAATTATGGAATATGGTCATAGTTTGAACAATCTCATTTGTTCTCACAAAAGACTAGAACAAAATAACAACTTATTAAGTTCTTAAAATAAATCTTGAATGTTTGGTTCGATACGACAATGAACACAATAAGACTTAATTTATGTTCTTGTCATAGTCGATTCCACATCTATTACTAGTTCCTTTTAGGCCCTTGTATTTCTTGCATTGCGTTTCTTTGTATGACAACTCATACCAACCAATGTGGTATCAAAATATCCAAAAATACTTTGTTAACTAGTAATACATCTATAACTTGTATATCAAGTATATACTCCTGAGCTGGACTTTTCCAGTTATCTTCTTTTTCTGCCATATATCTTTTTGTAATTCTATTTTCAATATTCCCTTTCCTTTATAGAAGAATCATTCAACATAAAACAATGCTAGTCGTACTAGTTCATTTTCTTTGGTGTGTTAGTCATATACTATCACCCATTGAGTCATACTTTGAGTTTGATTGTTCTACTAATATCACCATATTAATAGTATTCTTCTAAATTCCACTCTTAGCAATTTCCAAGTAAGGTAAACGAATTTACCCATACTTATAATCCATCTCATCATAACAAATTTATGATTAAGCTACTATAGCTCGAAGGAAGGAATTTAGAGGATAATTTTTAGCGCCCAACTTCTTGGAATATTCAAACATCTAGCGTCTTCAATCATTGCATATATTCAGATAATATAAGCAAACATTGTCACACTAAATTATACTCAGTCATGTTGCCACAAATAAGTTTCTAGATATCAATATATCTTTCACTTGATTGTTTCTGAAAACAAATCTGTTCAGTTGCTAAATCACCTTGATCAACAAAACATTCTTTTGAATATAAAGTAATATGGAAGCAACCATGACTCTGGATTCTAAGTAGGAATTATTTGCTCTCTAGATCAATCAATCATTAATCATATGGAGCTAGGTAGGAAATACCAAAAATATACAATAGGACTCAATTTTAAATTTCACTAATACGGTACCAATCTTAAATGATTTTTACCAGATCATAACAGTTATATCTAAATTAACAATCTAAGTGTAAGGTAGTTTGTGGATGCCAATGAATACTACAATTTGTGCAAATTCAGTTTGATTGATTGTTCATGATAAATAAGTTCAAGTTAATTCAAAATTAAACCATGAACTCCCACTCAAAAGCAGCATCCCTCTTAGTCGTCTTTAGTGATTACACGAACCAAATTCACTACACCAAAACCGATCATCACGTGAGATGATGTAGCTTCAAAGGCGAACATCGACATGTTCATCATATCATACATATGACTCATGCTTTACCTTTCGGTTATGTGTTCTGAGGCCATGTCTGTACATGCTAGGCTCGCCAAGTAGAACCTTAGTATTGCGTGTGTTTCAAGGCCATGTCTGTACATGCTAGGCTTGAAAACACCCGTTATATGTGAACGTTGAGTCTGTCACACCCGATCATCACGTGGTGTCTCGAAACGACGAACTTTCTTAACGGTGCATACTTAAGGAAGAACACATTATTATCTTGATATTAAGTGAGCGGGATCATCTTATAATGCTACCGTCGCTATCTAAGCAAAACAAGATGCATAAAAGTATTAACATCACATGAAAGGATAACTTGATATGATATGGTCCTCCTTGCACTTGATCTCCATCATGTGCATTATGGTATGATATCCATCATTCCACCGGCATGGTACCAAGTACCATGGCACCCCAATCTTGATTGTCCATCAATAATAAGACAACCATATGGATACCTTATGGTATATTAATAATTTACAAAATAGATCATCTCATAATCAAATTTGTAATATTGACCATATCACATCACATGCCCAGCAAAAACTACTTAGACGCCTCTAATTTATTTTTGCATTACGTGGCTTAGGGCTTTCGAGGATAGAACCATTCATACCTACGAACATCAACCACAACGTTGATAAACACATTTTTAACAAAACTTCGTAGATTAGATCTTAACTATAGTAGGAGGAACAGACACCCGCAAGCCACTTATGCAATACAAGGTGCATGTCAGCTGAGGAACAAGTCTCATGTACGTGGACATGTAAGGTTAGTCCGGGACGTTTCATCCCACTATGCCACTAAGATCATAAAATAATCAAGGAGATAATAACATGATCATCAACGCCCATATACACCTATGTGTTCTACCCGTACAAAACATCTACGCATAGATCCGGCTCTGATACCATTGAAGCGGTCGTTGCATAGAAAACAAAACATTTCCTACGCGAGAGACACCCGAGAGGCCAAGATCTAATCTAGGAGACGAAGTGCAACGGGCAACGAGAGGGTTAAGGAGAACACATACCCTTGAAGACACAAAGCGTTACGAGATCAAATCTCAATGTTGGCGTAGTCGTACTCACACCGATACCAATAGCGATAAGATGTGCACCGCATCCGGCGGTGCCTCCGTGATCGGTCACACGTACGGTTTATGAAGACCTCCGTTCCCTCGATCCAGTGGGGCGCGTAAGTAGAGGATCCCTTGGAACTCCAGCAGCACGACGGCGTGGTGTGGTGGAGAAAGCAGTGCTCAGGGCTTCGCCAAGCGCACGAACAAGTAGTGGAGCAGCGGCAGGAGGGAGGAAGAGATGACACAAGTGTGTGTGTGTGGGAGAGGGAGCTTCCACCCCTCCTTATATAGGAGGGGATGGCAGCCACGAATTTTTGGGTGTCTCCACCTCTCCCTCATCATGTGAGTGGAGTCTCCACTCTATCCACTCATTCTTCCATTAATTCCCACTTAAAATCCCAAGGGTTTTTTTAATAAATAAATAAAACAATTTTATTTCTTTATTTTAATATTTGCTAATTCCATTAAGAAACATTAACATATAACCCCTTGAGTTAGTTGTTAAATCTATTAACAACCATTTGAGAAGAATCCCCTTGAACTATTTCAAAATTACCCGAAACAATTCCGGTGATTATTTCAATATTCCCCGAAACAATTTCTCGAATAACATAGACATGATCGAGACTCCTCTCCGATCAATAATGAACAGCGGGATCTGGAGATCTGTGATGACTCCTGTGTATTCAACGATGACTCTCGTGATCGTGTGAACCATCAACATCGTGAACTATTCCCTTTGTCTCGCGATATTTTACTTGTCCAAGATTCGATCATTGGTATCAACCATACCTTGTTCAATCTCGTTACCGACAATTACTCTTTTCTCGTTCCCATGATATAACATCCTTGTGATCATATCACATGCTTGCAAGCGGTGTTGATGTGCTATCACCGAGAGGGCCCAGAGTATATCTCTCCGTCATTTTTGATGGACAAATCCCACTCTTGATCCATGAGCCTTAACTAACACTTTCCGAATACCTAACGACACCTTTATAGTCACCCTGTTACGGTGTGACGTTTGATGACATCAAAGTACCCTTCCAGTATCAGTGATTCACGTGATCTCATGGTCTAAGGAATAAGTTACTTCCTATGTTTGATATAACAATATAAAATTAATGACTTGATCGCATTGTTATATTCACTTTGGGTATATGTTCATCACATCATTCTTCTAATGATATGACCCCGTTATTAACAACATCCAATGTTCATGATCAGGAAACCTTGATCATCTATTAATCAACGAGCTAGTTAAAAGAGAGGTCTTACTAGGAACCATTGTTTGTTTATTAAACATACATGTATCAACGTTTCCTATTAATACAATTCTAGCATGAGAAATAAACATTCATCATAAATTTGGAATAAGATAATAACCAATTTATTATTACCTCTCGGGCATATTCCCTTCACTTTTTTGCAACAATAATCTTAGATAAAAAAATCTCCCGACATTAAGGCGAAATAATTCAAGTTATTCAGCATGGAAACAACCTAATAATTCTAGAACGTTTGGCTTAATGACTTCCCATTTGGGACTTGGGGCCTTATTATGTTCCATTTGGATAACCTCATATTTCACTTCTTCCTAGGAAAAAGTTGCAACAATAGAGGCTTTTTCCTCATGGGGTATCATCTGTTTGAAATTCATCAAAGGGAAATTTTTCCTTCCCCCACATCCCTAAAAAAACACTTGTAATACTTTGTGATGTAAGCCTTGAACTTCTCATATTTTGATTGATTTCTTAGATCAATATATTGTGCATACAACTGTGGGCCCTCCGTGATTTTTTCGACTTCATCCATAATGGACGACAAGCATTTTTTTTAAGAATACCAATTGTATGCCATACCCGCCTCAAAGGTATTTTTGCATATTCATTATGCCACCTTTGAATTGGGTTACCACCTTTGAGCAGTTATCTATTACCAACTCGTCGAAATGATCATGATGTAGCGATCCCAACTTGAAATTGAATTGGTAATTATGATGTGGTTTTGGTGTACCCGTGGATAAGAGAATAGGTCCTAGTCCAACAAAGTTTCAATATGTTCTAGAGCCTCTACGTAGTCACCCTACGCAACTAAGTCCCACTCTCACTCGCTAGATTTTCCCACCATGGAGGTCATGATGGCCGCACTACCAACGGCACCGACCTATTGTTTTCTCTAATTAAGTTTATCTCCCTTTGATTTTTCTTATTAAGCTCGTGTGTTCATGGTCGTGAGAGCGCCGCATGCTAGTTATTCCCTAAATTTTTGTTTGTTGTGGTATGTTTCTCTATAGTTGATTAATGAATTCATCCATTCGTGATACTCCTATTAAATTACTTTATGATAAGTTGACATTTTCTATTTTGTCCCTTCTAAATATATTGTGGAACTACGGATTTGCTGCCGATCATGCATGTCCCATATGACCAGCTTTAACACAAACATATTAGGTTATAACTTAATCTTATAATATTAGTTTACAAATTAATCACATCTGTTATCATTTGAACTGACTAGAATATTTAATTGATGTGGTGGAATATTTTTCTAAGAGCTCTAATAAGATATTTAGATAGGCATTTGACATATTCTAAGAATATTGTACGTGATTCCTGCAAACCCTGGTGTTGGATACAAGTTCTTTATAATTTTAAATAACTATCTCACACATTAAAATTAATAAATTAACAATCAGATGCCATTAGAAAATTGAGAGAAATTATGACAATTCTAGTTGCTCAAACTCACAGATCACCCTACTTCTAATAGGCAACGGTCATCTTACGTGTGAGAGTGACATTGCCAGTTTTGCCACGTAATATTCCTCAGCTCTACCTTTGAAAGTAATGAAAGGAAAGACTTAACTCTGAAGCCTTCTCTCAACATGTTCATTGTGCCACCATAACCATTCTAAATTTAAATAATTTGTAACCGTCTCCGGCCCAGATGGGTAGCCTAGGGTTTCTGTTCTCCGACGTAGGTATCATCTCTTCCTCCTAGGTGTATAAATAATTAGTAAATGATAAAGTACCACTCAGCCTATAAGCATCCGAAACAACTAATCAAATCGCTCCGATAATTAGTCAAGGTAGCTTAGCAGTGGAGATGGGCAAGCAGAAGAAGCTTCCCATGTTGTTCCTTGCCATCTTTATCATCACCTCCTCTGTGTAAAATCCTTATCATCAACTTTGTTCACTGTATACAAAAAAAGAGAGGATGAATCTTTGCTACAAACACATATATTCATTTGGTCTAAATTTTTGTATGTGAAAATTCTATGTGCAGCTGAGATTGGGGAGGAGGTCGTCAGAGACAGAGTTGATGTTGAATATATTCATACAAAGCTTTCTCTTCCTTAGAAGGAAATCCTGCGTCGAGTGGGTAACTCTGGTAACCTATATATGCGACATATATAATCTCGTGATATGTCCTACCGAGCAACTACAAGCAGTGATGCATGTAACGAATGTATACGTATGAATTCACAAACAATCGGGACCAGTTCCATGCTATTCCATCGCCAATACATGTATGATATATAAAGGTATGATATAACCATATCTTTATTTAGACAAATATTATATCTTAAATATTATAAATGTACATGTTAACTATTACATGTACTAGATGCCCGGTTTAACCGTTTTAGTCTTAACGCAACCATCTATTACAATATAACATAATGAAATTATACACTACTGACTCCTATAATAAAAACATATCCAGTGAACTGCTTCCGGTACCATATTATATTCTATACTCAAATAGTTCTATTAGCAACTTATAAACGTTATGAGTTACAATAATAACAAGGAAAATTAACGTGAGGATCAACCTAGGGCTAATTAAAATAGTGTATATTGTTACAAATGAAGACTTGAGTGTATATTGTTCATTGTTGTATTCAAGTATTTATTTTTAGGAATAATCTCATGGTATTTTCAAGTAATAATCTCAACACAAAGCTACTATTTTCCAAGGAGTAGACTTGCTAAAATTAAAATAGATACGTATAGAACTATAATTGATCAAGAGGTTGTGCAAATCATTTTCATTCTGTCATTAAATCTACATACATGATTGTAATGGGTTAGCAAGGAAAAATATCATTAGAATTTTCATGAGAAAATCTAAATTTTTATTATTTCTTAGAACCATCTTCTTATACAAAATATTCAAAATTTTACACTTTACAGAATTATAAATGTAAATGTGGTGTATATCACAATGGAAGAGGAAAAGATAAAAAATGCATGAATAAAAAAGGTTTCGATATAGTAAATATGATGCCCTCGCAAATGCTAGTGAGATTGAATGATAAAATAGTCTTACAATATTGCCAATCACGATGAGATATAGATTACAAGTAGACTATGGCTATGGAGATGAAGATGTAGAAGCAAATGAAGTAGTGCCAGAGGAAACACTTCATGGAGATGATGGGTGACGCAGTGCTCCTCTCTGTGGTGGTTGTTTCCTCCCATTCTTATAGTGGAAGCAGATAGAATTAAGTTTTTAGAGTCCTTGTGATGCGACTTATCTTTGAGGCCCTTGATGGAAGTCTCTTAGATTGACCTGAAAATGTCATCAGCACACTGTACGGTCGCTTCCGTTGGTATCAGTGGTCGTTAAAATTCCTGATCCTTGCCTTCACGAATTGATTTGCTTGATCAAATGCCAATCATCTAATTCTCCGCATAAATGATTTATATTTGTGATTTAAATGTCCATAACTATAAGGAAATATATCACAAGGAGATTTTGAAATAAATTTTCATATTAATAATTAGTGATAGGTGTAGAGTAATATTCTTATAATTTCATGACCAAATATGGTTTAAAAATGGATAAAGACACGCCTATTTTACACGCTTCACCGACCAAGGGATAGTAGATTTCTTTTCCATCTACTTAGCCTTATTACTATGCTCCTAGCCATGTTTCCATTTAGAATTGGTCAATATCCAATTATATGTTGGCGTACTAAGCGGACACGTCCTATGCCTCACCGAAGCCAAAAAAATTCACTTTTTTTAAAGCTAATTCTAAGCCCTTATAACTGCATCCAACAATTATAATTTTAGGTTCCTAGCCTTTTCAGGGTCATGTTCCACAAAATGAATCGTATTATCTTGATACCGACGGAAAGATATCCCGCCATCTAAAAGATGTGAGACAACTCCATAAATTAGACATCGAGTTTTGCTCACTCGATCATGACCCCTAACATATCTGCCACTATATTAAATAGTATGTGCGATAGAGGTTTGCCTTGTCTTAGACCTTTTATTTGTTTGGAATTAAGGGCTACAAATGGCATTCACTTTAATAGCCATACGACGACCATCGGAGGAACAACCAAATGACCTAGTCATAGGTCATTTCAAAGTAAAAATTTTTAAATCACACTATTTATATTTTTGCAGCTTATGGACCGTTTCATGTATCCCATCAAGGATATTCTTACATTGCATAAAAAATGTTTGTTTAGGTCTAACTACATGATCAACCATCGATATTAAGTAAATGGTTGCACCCTTAGTGAATATTTTGAAAGTAACAATAAGGAGACAGATAGGTCCGAATGTTGGGTCCTTTTTGCAACAATAAGCTTAGACAAAAAATAAATCTTCCCGAAATTCAGGTGAAATAATTCTATTTATTCAGCATGGAAACAATCTAATAATTCTAGAACGTTTGGCTTAATGACTTCCCCTTTTTTTTGGTAAACTAAGCATGTAAGCCATATGGGACTTGGGGCCTTAATATGTTCCATTTGGATAACCTCATATTTAACTTCTTCCTAGGAAAAAGTTGCAACAATAAATGCTTTTTCCTCATGGTATCATCTGTTTAAAATTCATCAAGAGAAAATTTTCCTTCCCCGACAGACCTAAAAAACCCCTTGTAATACTTTGTGATGTAAGCCTTCAACTTCTCATATTTTGATTGTTTTCTTAGATCAATCTATTGTGCATACAATTGTGGGCCCTCCGTGATTTTTTCGACTTCATCCACAATGGACGACAAGCATTTTTTTAAGAATACCAATTGTATGTCATACCCGCCTCGAAGGTATTTTTGCATATCGGGAATTTCATTATGCTACCTTTGAATTGGGTTACCACCTTTGAGCAGTTATCTATTAACAACTCGTCGAAATGATCACGATGTAGCGATCCCAACTTGAAATTGAATTGGTAGTTATGATGTGGTTTTGGCGTACCCGTGGATAAGAGAATAGGATCCAGTCCAACAAAGTTTCAATATGTTCTAGAGCCTCTGCGTAGTCACCCTCCGCAACTAAGTCGCACCCTCACTCGCAAGATGGCCCCACCATCGTGGTCATGATGGCCGCACTACCAGCGGCACCGACCTATTGTTTTCTCTAATTAAGTTATCTCCCTTTGATTTTGCTGATTAAGCTCGTGTGTTCATGGTCGTGAGAGCGCCGCATGCTAGTTATTCCCTAAATTTTTTTTGTTGTAGTATGTTTAGCTATAGTTGATTAATGAATTCATCCATTCGTGATACTCCTATTAAATTGCTTTATGATAAGTTGACATTTTCTATTTTTTCCCTTCTAAATATATTGTGGAACTGCGGATTTGCCGCCGATCATGCATGTCCTTTATGGCCAGCTTTAATACAAACATATTAGGTTATAGCTTAATTTTATTATATTGGGTTATAACTTAATCAGATCTGTTATAATTAGAACTGACTAGAATATTAAATTGACGTGGTGCCATATTTTTCTAAGAGCTCTAATAAGATATTTAGATAGACATTTGACATATTCTAAGAATATTGTACGTGCTTCCTGCAAACCCTGGTGTTGGATACAAGTTCTTTGTAATTTTAAATAACTATCTCACACATTAAAATTAATAAATTAACAATCAGATGCCATCCAAAAATTGAGAGAAATTATGACAATTCTAGCTGCTCAAACTCACAGAGCACCCTACTTCTAATAGGCAATGGTCATCTTACGTGTGAGAGTGACATTGCCAGTTTTGCCACGTAATATTCCTCAGCTCTACCTTTGATAGTAATGAAAGGAAAGACTTAACTCTGAAGCCTTCTCTCAACATGTTCATTGTGCCACCATAAGCATTCTAAATTTGAATAATTTGTAACCGTCTCCGGCCCAGATGGGTAGCCTAGGGTTTCTGTTCTCCGAGGTAGGTATCATCTCTTCCTCCTAGGTGTATAAGTAGTAAATGATAAAGTACCACTCAACCTATAAGCATCCGAAACAACAAATCTAATTACTCAGATAATTAGTCAAAGGTAGCTTAGTAGTGGAGATGGGCAAGCAGAAGAAGCTTCCCATGTTGTTCCTTGCCATCTTCATCATCACCTCCTCTATGTAAAATCCTTATCATCAACTTTGTTCACTGTCTACAAACAAAGAGAGGATGAATCTTTGTTAAACTTTGTTCAAATCCTCTATTCATTTGGTCTAAATTTTTGTATGTGAAAATTCTATGTGCAGCTGATATTGGGGAGGAGGTCATCAGAGTTGATGTTGAATATATTGAAACAAAGCTTTTTCTTCCTTAGAAGGAAATCCTGCGTCGAGTGGGTAACTCTGGTAACCTATATATGCGACATATATAATCTCGTGTGAACTTTTTCTATAGACAAGAAGGTGAACCTAGCTACTTTATATCGTACATATGCGGGGAGAGCCATATGCATGTGCTTCGCTATAGATCGTTAAGGAACAAATTGTGGTGGTTAGGTTAGTCATACGGAAAAGGTTTCCTGAGCACCGTTTTGTGCCGTGGTGGGTGCTCGAAGGTGAGCATTTACATCGTATTTTCTATTAGTGTGTTATTAAGTCCCAGATCTCAACTCCCGACCTTGTTTTTGGTCCCCTCTCTATTGCTATTTTGTGACAAATTGGACATTTATGTCAAACTAACAAATAGAAAGGGATGAGTGAGCTGCATTTGCGTGTCGCCCTCAGAAAAGATCCATCTTTCTTGTTCTAGATCAGATTATGCTTGTGAGCTGGAATTAATATTGGCTCAAACGGGCCGTCCTATCGTATATAAATCAAATAAGTAAGGGAGATGGAAGTTGAGAAATGAGATTGGAACGGTAAAAAGAGCAGTCTTCACACGCTCTTTGCGCCCAGCCTTCACACGCTGCTTACATTTTGCATTGCGCAACTAACAAGCTAGTATATGGCGCAAGGCGAGGTGTGCTACCACTCCATCATATATACGCACCACCTTCCTTCCCCAGGAGACGCACTCGATCCGCTCCCCTCCCCTCCCCTCACCATGGCCAAGTCCAAATTCATCCTCTTCCTCCTGCTCACGCTCGCTCTCGTCGCCGCAAGCAACTGCAAGCACGGCGGATCATTCACTTCTGCTGCCTGGGGCGACGACGACCTGCCGCAGCGGCAGGAGGCCATGGCGGCGGCCGTCGAGGTGATGTCCAACTACGACCCGGCACAGGTCGCCCCCGAGGCGATCAAGCGGGCGGTCGACACGATGAACGACGCGATGGCGCCGCTGCGGCCCATCTTCAAGGCCATCAGCAGGATGCCGGAGGCGACGGCCGCTGAGATCCGCGCCAAGGAGGAGGCGGGCGCCGCGGCCAACGAGCTTCTCACTCGCCACCTCGGCCAGCTGCTCCCTGGCGGCTCCGTCAAGGTCACCGACGTCGACCTGTGACTTGTGACTTGCATAGTTGTATCGCTTTAGACGTTGTTGCATCCATTGAGGCTCTAGCTAGCTAGGTCTCTCTGTGTCGTCCGTGCACCACATTTGCTTGCTCCTAGTCGTTAACGTTGTCGTCTGTTCAGCTATCTTCTTTAATAAATGGATTGCTCCACTCGTGGTACTCCCAGGATTATCATGGCAAGGTCGTGTTTTGCACTGGTTCACTAATTAACTACAACCTTTTTTTGCAGAACCAAAGTTGCCACTAGCCAAACCAAAATTAACAGTGCAAAAACACACCAAGAGATCCACCGACTTGCATTTTTATTTCACCAACAAGTAGTGAAAATTAGCACAGGCCGTTAGCATGGGAACATGACGTGCCGAAAGCACTGACGCATGACATAGCTGCAGCAAAAATTACAAAAGGCTGTCAAAGAGAATAATGGTTGAAAATACACATACAGCTGGTTTGCCCGAGTGGTTAAGGGGGAAGACTTAAGATCTTCTGCACTCAAGTGCGCGTGGGTTCGAACCCCACAGCCAGCACCCGTATTTTCTTGAGATCATTTATCTTTTGTTGTTTAAACCTTTTTTTCTCATTATTAAAGTTTATCATCTACTCGTGGTGTTTCTTTTGGTGTGTAAAATAAAACAATTCACATTGAAAATAAGAAACATCATTGGCCTCGAACATGATTTTTTCCTTTCCAGCAAGCCGAAGCAATCTACTCTTTGGTAGGGGGTTCCAGGATAAAAAAGAGCGCACGGTTAATGGATATGGAGGAGGGCGGCGGCGACGAAGACGTGTGCCTGGACTCTGACGATCATGGCGGCGGCTCGGTGGCTATCGTGGCCTTGGCCGCGTCAGCCCTCGGCATCTCCTGCATCCTGCTGCGCTACGGCTGCTGCCACCGTCCCGCCGCTGCCGGCGCCGCCAAGACAGCAGGCGTTGATGATCTGCTGATCGGTCCTCTGTCCGTGGCCATCGGCTGCGCCATGTGGCTAGCCCTTGCCGTCCGGGCCTTCTGCCACTGCCACCGCCGGTGACCAATCCATCCAGCCACCGTCGACTATCAGCATTGTGCGCTTGAGTTTTGCCGTAGCTGCAGGATCTGAACTTCTGAACCACAGCATATTTAGGCACAATGTGTTACGTGTCTCCGGAAATCTATATTTTTTCCTTCAGGAACTGATCGCAACATTAGCTGTAGCACGCCATGCATGAAAGCAGCTGCATTGCATACGCAGTAGGCTTCTCTGTGGAGTAGCTATAGGTTATAAGCGCACAAATAGTCAAATACAAACATATATATAGAACACAAATTGGGGAAACGCCACACAGTGGAGTAGGTTATAAGCTTTCTCCATCAAGCAAGATCTCAACGAGAGCAACAACGAATCAAGTCTAAAGAGATTCGCCGAGATATACATCGCCATATATGTTGTAGTTCTCTATTGGAAAAAGCGACGCCTAGGCGGTGCTTTAGCAAATCCGTTTCGGGTACCCAAAAATTATTTTAAAGTTTGCGAAGTATCCCGCGCATAGATACAGCAAATCCGTGCTGAATAATTTCAAAAGAAGACTTCGCACTAGAAATTCATGGTGGCAGTTTCCCATACATAATTGAATGAAACATTGTCCATCATTCAAACGAAACATAGTTCAAGGATCTAATATGACATCTAACCCTAGTTCGTCGGGGTGCTCACTCGTCGTAGTTGAGATTGAACTTTATAGCCCCGACTTGCGTTGCGCCGATGCAAACTCGTGCTCCTCCTTGGCTTCTTCGAGTCAGCACTGAGCATTGGCTTCACCGTTCGCGACCACACGCTTCGATTATCGGAGAGCCATGACGGATTCTCTGCTCCGCTTGACGTATATGCTCATTGAGCATATTGAATCCAACTCAAGCGGCGTTGATAGTCGGGCGCCGTCCCACCCGACCTCCACGCAGCGCACCTCGTCCGCTTCGTCGCTCAACACAAGTACACCACATCCTGGGAGTACCACAAGCTCCCCGTTTACATGTCGTGCAAGTGGGCATGTGACACAGTTCCCGTGCATGATTTTCCCTCAAGGGCAGATGCGTTTGCTGGCGGCACACGAGAACCGAAGGCCGCGCTCCTCCTCGTTGCCTCCCAGAGGAGCACAGTCTCCACCACGACCGTGTATGAAGATCTAGCCATGGATCAACCGGAGATGTTGAGCGTGCAGGTGGAGAAAGGGAGGCATGGGCCGTGGAATTTGGTTGATTTCGTGACGGAGGAATCTACAGACCCCTTGCAAGCAACTAGAGTGTGGTATGTGGCATCCTCGTGTCTCCCGCAGTGGGAACATGTCGCATGCAGGGGTAAATTCCTTCTCTTCTTACACTCACCCGTCGCTAGGGCCCCCCCGACTAGGTGTCTTCATCTTATGAGGTACCGACGACTTCCAAATCACGTTGGGATTTGGTTAACCGTTTATCTTTCAGATTCAAATCTAATTAACCATTTTTTGTAAAGAGACCAAAAGGGTCAACGTTAGGTTATTAAGGTTAGAAAAGGTTAGCCATTGGTTATTTGTGGTCGAACCACCTTTTTTTACGATGTCAAATATTTGCAAAATTTGGTTCGGAAGGCGGGTACACAAAAAAAGCAACGACCTTTGCTTGAAAATCAGCTTAAATCCAAAACATTCAAAATAGTACTTTGCTATTTGCTAAATGTTATGTATTTAGAACAGTCACCAACCCAACATTGACGGGCCAAAATAAAAAGGAAAATGCTTACTTTAGGGCCACCTTACGCGCGCGCGGTAGCGTAGGTCCCCTGGCTCGATCGCAGCTCTCGTGCATGGAGATCTGATGGAGAGGGTCAACCTCTTGGGTGGCCTCGTCTTCACGAATCAACGAAGAACACGAATAACAAACGAAGAACACGAGAGGGGAAACGAGAGGAATCGTGGGGAAAACAAAGGGGAGATGACTAGCAAGAACTGAAGAACCCAAATCTCGCGTCAACTAAGTCGCAACGGCCGCCTATGGGACGATCGATCTAACTGAACTCGCATTTTCAGAAACCGCTTCACACCCGTGGCCGATCCACCATGCCAATAGAACCTCAAGGGTTAGTTGAGAAAGATTGGAAAGTCCCTACCTGAATCCCAAGCGGAAAGGATAGGAAACCCGATGAATCTTGATAGGATCCTAGATACACATCATAGGAGTAGCCTTGATAAGGTCGTAGATACAAACCATAGGAGTGGCCTCACATGAGAGGTACGAGAGCAAAGCTCAAATGTCTAAATTCATCTATAACCTAAATCTAGTCCAAGGGGTACCCTTATATAGCCTAGGGGGTAGGTGGGGGAGAAAATGGAGCTTTTCCCCACTTTTGCGAGCTGGCAGGAAAGCCAGCCTGGAGGCCGGACTGCTCAGTTGGGTGGCCGGTCTGAGGCGCAGGGAGGCCGGCCTTGGCCGGGTCGGTGGCCGGGCAGCTCGGGCAGGTGGCCGGGGGCGCGAAGGAAAGCCGACCCAGGCCGGTTGGGAGGCCGGGCGATGGGGTAGGAAGCCGCCCTTGGGTGCACAGGAGACCGGCCTAGGCCAGGCTGGAGGCCGGCCGACTCTGTTAGGCCGCCGGCCTAGAGTCCTGCCTGGCCGGGGTGCAGGCCGGTTTCCTACACACCTCTTCCTCCCTCTTCTCTTCTTATTCCATGGCGACTTCTTCTCGTCCTTCCTTGCTAGCTTCTTGGGCATCAATTTGGGTATGTTCTTGAGCTCCTTGGCCCTCGTCTTGTAGGTCCATACCGGTTTCAAACCTGAGCACGCATAGGGCCATGAGGTAGCGCACCTTATCATTTATCGCCTTTGCGCGAGATCTTTTCATGGGTCCATTGGGTGTTGGGCTTGGTGGAATGGGGTCTGCTGCATCATCTCTCCCCACCCTTGAAAAAGAGTCGACCTCGACTCGTGGTCTTCCTCATCACTTGGGTATCCATGGAAGGGAGAGAAATCCTTGACGTTGAAGTAGTCGTGGACAAGGTACTTGGATTGCGGTAATTCAAGCTTGTAGGCGTTGTATTTGATAAGCTTGAAAGGGCCGTCACCTCTTGGCTTGAGCTTGGAGTTGCGCTCTTGTGAAAACGGTCTTTGTGCAAGTGTAGCCAAACGAGGTCAACTTCTTGGAACACCATGGGCTTATTGTTCTTGTTCATCATGGATGCTTGGTGCTTGGAATGCTTCTAAAGTGTAGCTCTTGTGGATTCGTGGAGCTTCTTGATATAGTTGGTGCGCTTGCCAATGTCCATGTTGACTTGCTCGCGTAGAGGCAATGGTAGGATGTCGAGAGCAGTGTTGGGGTTGAAGTCGTAGACGATCTCGAAGGGGCTTCTCTTAGTAGCTTGCTGAAGTGCCCGGTTGTAGGAGAACTGGGCATGGGGAATGCATTCCTCTCAATTCTTGAGGTTGGTCTTGATCAATGCTCGTAGGAGTGAAGAAAGCGTTCGGTTCACCACTTCAGTTTGGCCATCCGTTTGTGGGTGGTAGGCGGTGGAGAATAGTAGCTTGACGCCGAGCTTGGCCTTCAAAGTCTTCCAAAAGTAGGTTGTGAACTTGAAATCTCGATCCGACACAATTGACTTGCGAACACCATGTAGACGCACAATTTCCCTGAAAAACAAATTTGCGACATGTGAAGTATCGTCCGTTATATTGCAAGGAATGAAATGTGCCATCTTAGAGAAATAATCAACAACGACAAAGATTGAATCAATGTTTGTTTTAGTGTGTGGAGTCGTAACACAAAGTCCACGCTAATGTCACTCCAAGGAACATGTGGTGTAGGTAATGGAAAATAAAGACCATGGGGGTTGGAAGTAGACTTAGCTCGGAGAAGTGTAGGAATTCGCTTGACAAATCGTTCAACTTGGTGCCTCATCTTAGGCCAATAGTAGTGGTTGAAGATCATCGCATAGGTCTTGTCCCTTCCAAAGTGCGCCATGATACCTCCTTCATGTGATTCCTTCAACAACAACAAACGAAGAGATGACTACGGAATACACAATTTGTTAGCTTAAACAAGAAACCTTTGTGGAGATAATAGTCATACAAACCTCGATTGGGCAAACATTTCTTTAAAATGGGTCCAAAGAAAACATCGGAAGAGTATAAGTATTTTATCTCATCCAAACCAATCACATTGATTTCAAGGTGGGTAAGAAGAAACTCTTTCCTAGATAAAGCAGCCGCTACAACATTCTCTTTACCTTTCTTGTACTTAATGACATAAGGAAACGATTCAATGAATTCTACCCGTTTAGCATGTCTTTTGTTCAAATTGGCTGGGCTTTTCAAATATTTCAAAGATTCATAATCGGAATGAATAACAAATTCTTTAGGCCAAAGATAGTGTTTCCAAACTTCCAAGAGTCGAACCAAAGAAAATAGTTCCTTGTCATAATTGGGTAATTGAGTCTAGCACCATCTAATTTGTCACTATGATAAGCAACGAGACATCCATTTTGCATAAGAACGCCACCAATGCCTATTCCACTAGCATCACATTCAATATCAAATGTTTTCTCAAAATCCGGCAAAACAAGCAAAGGTGCTTTGGTCACATATTTCTTAAGAGTATGGAAAGCTTTTTGTTGAGCATTGCCCCAAACAAACAGTACATTCTTCTTTGTAAGCTTATTTAAAGGGCAAGTGCTACGCCTCGATGGTGCCAGGACTTCTTGTGGCTATGGATGGCGTGTTGGGAACCCGAAGAGGAGGGTGTGATGGGTGTAGCGGTAAGAATTTCCCTCGGTTAAGAACCAAGGTTATGAATCCAGTAGAAAAAAAGAGGATCTTCGGAAGGTTGATGCCACTGACGGTGGTGATGGCGCCTCACCGGTGTCAGCAACAACGCGGAACCTGCACACAACACAACCAAAATATTTTGTCCCAACTATACAGTGAGGTTGTCAATCTCACTGGTCTTGCTGAAAACAAAGATTAGACGTATAGTGTGGAAAATGTTGTATGCTTGCAGTAAGTAAAGAAAGCAGGGAATTGTAGTGGTTTGTTTAACGTGTAGGAAAATGGACCGGGGTTCATAGGTTCACTAGTGGTGTCTCTCCATAAAAGATAGCATGCTGGGTGAACAAATTACAGCTGGGAAATTGATAAATAGAGGTTGCACCGTAGTGCACATTCAGTACATGATGACTACTACGATATTTAGTGCGGGCATTACAACAATATACATAGACCGTAATCCAACTGCATCTATGACTAATAATCCCCCCTCAGGTTATCATCTGAACACCCTTAGGTATGAAGTTGCAAGCAACAGATAATCGCATTAAGCAATGTGTGTAATGTAAGCAATGATTGTGCGCGCGGGCACTCACACCGCTGTTTTCTCCCTAGTGGCAACAGAACATCCTCCCCTGTCACGTTTCTGTCACTCGAGCACAGGAGAAAAGGAGGCATGAACCCAACTATCGAGTATAAATACTCCCTCTTGGAGTCATTAGAAACTACTTGGCGAGAGCAACCACTAGCAACGGAAAGCATGCAAGATCACAAATAACATATGCAATAAAGACTGTAATCAACTTGGCATAAGTTCAATATTCATCGGATCCCAGCAAACACATCATATAGAATTACATAAGAACAATCTCGATCATGTTAGGCAGCTCACGAGATCTAAACATTGAGGCATAGGAGGAGAAGACAACCATCTGGCTACTGCTATGGATACGTAGTCCAAGGATGAACTACTCACACATCACTCCGGAGGCAAGCATGGTGATGAAGAAGCCTACGGTGATGATCTCCTATCCGGCAGGGTGCCGGGAGACACCTTCAGAACCCCCCTGATCTAGGGTTGACGACGACGGCGGCTGCGGAACTTTTCGGGGATTTTTTATCAGGTCCTTAGGGTTTTCCTTCGGAGGGGAATAAATAGGAGAAAGGGCGGCGTCGGTGGGCCACCAGGGTGGCTTCACCACCCCCAGGCGCGACCAGGGGGGCCGCGCCTGGCTATGGTGAGGGCCCCCTGGTGCCCGTCTTTGACTCCTCTTCAGACTTCTGGATGCTTCCGGGGAAAATAGGAACTTCGGGATTCGTGGGGTCCAATTCCGAGAATATTTCCAGAACAACTTTTCTGAAATAAAAAACAGCAGAAAACAGGGAACTGGCACTTGGCATCTTGTCAATAGGTTAGTCCCGGAAAACGTGTAAAAATGCTATAAAGAAGGGAGAAAACATGTAGCAATTGGCATCATGGAACATCAAAAATTATAGATACGTTGGAGAAGTATCAAGCATCTCCAAGGTTAGTTCCTACTCGTCCCCGAGTAGGTAAACGATAAAAACACAATAATTTCTGAGGTGACATGCTACCAACATAACTTGATCATCAATAATGTAAAACCATATGTAAGCTGAGATCATAGAACTTAAACACAAGCATGATAAATAGAACTTTAATAATAAAGCATCGCAATCACTTTGCATCATGAAAACTAACTCAAATAAAAGATCATGGATAACAATGCAAAGAAAGATATACGTTTGTTTGAAGTATAAAGAAATCATGGCAAAGTGGTATTTCGCAAGTGCTTAAGAGTGGGACAAAACATAAATGCCAGGACACCTTAAAAGTTCATGAGGAAGACTAGAACAAGTAGTTGGAGAACAAACAATAACACATCATGAATGGAAAAATGCTCTCTCTACCGTTCATAAAGTTAGAAGATGGAGACTAAACATAAAAGTAAAAGAAAGGCCCTTCGCGGAGGGAAGAAGGGATCAACTCATGTGCTAGAGATTTTATTTTATTAAACAGTGGTATTAAAAGCTTGACACTCCTCGCATCCATCTTACACAAACCATGGCTAACCAAATCCTCGGGTGCCTGCCAACAATCACATACCGTGGAGGAGTGTCTAGATTTTAAGAGAGGTGTATGCTAGTGTCAACGAATGGTAAACAGAAAATACAGTACGTCACAAGCCAACTAGATTTCACAAGAGCGGCTCCAATTTGATGGATGCATCTGGGTAGAAGGTCATCCCTCTTTCTCTTTTATTTACACAATTATGCTTTGACTGATAAATCAGGGGCAAAAATAGTGAAGAGAATTTGTTTGCATTAATTTGGGGTTGGGCACCCCGCTGCCATCTCTTCTATCAATTTTATAAGCGATGAAGCCACTAGTCCAGGGTGTGAAATCAAATTAACAAGTGAGATAAAGATTCTCCATTTACGTTCTCATGAGTAAAAATAGGAACACAAAATAGGAGTAATTTTGAAAGTTTTAAAGGAAGCACATGAGCAATTTACTTGGAGAGGCAGTGAAATACCACATGTAGGTAGGTATGGTGGACACAATGGGAAAACTTTGGTTTTAGGGAGTTGGATGCACGAGTACAGCTCATACTCAGTACAAGTGGTGGCTAGCAAAAGACTGGGAGCGACAAATCAAGAGAGCATAAGAGCCATAATCATGCATAGGGACATAAACATCATTAATCAAAACATAAGTGGTACCACAAGTTCAAAAACTAAATGATCATGGATGCTATTCGTGACTGGTTCATAGTCATAAACATGGTGTGAGCATGCGCCAAGTCAACCAAATAAAACATTCAAAGGAGAATACCACAAATTTATGCTTCAATATGACAAGAACAACTCATGATTCTTTAAATGGCATATTAAATACTCTCAGCTATTTGAGGCTAATCATGATACTCAATAACCACAATGCTTTAAAACTAAAATAATATCTAGTATGACATGAAAAAGTTCTAGCCACAGTCTATACAAGCTTCTACGTGCACCGTTATAAATTCTATCTCAAGCAGCAGTTTCTTTTTCCAACAAGCACCATACAAAACATGCTTTAACAAAAACTCTCCAAATGCTACAGCAAGCAAACATGAGATTACTGACATAGCACTACTAACAGCTCTAAATAAGAGATGCAATAAAAACAAGAGCTAAACATGAATTTTTGCAGCAATTAGAAGAAAAACTAAGAATACAAAGTATTCCCATGAAAAAGCGGAGCGTGTCACTCTCCAATAAAAGAATGCTGGGGTACAACCAAGCTTATTACAAAAATAAAAACGAACTGAAAGCAAAAATAGAAAACGCTCCAAGTAAAGCACATAAGATGTGACCGAATAAAAATATAGTTTCACTAGAAGTGACCTGATAATTTGTCGATGAAGAAGGGAATGCCTTGGGCATCCCCAAGCTTAGACGCTTGAGTCTTCTTGGAATTTGCTGGGATGTACCACCGGGCCTTTCCCAAGCTTAGGCTCTTCCCTCTTCTTGATCACGTCATATCATCTCTTCTCTTGACCCTTGAAAACTTCCTTCACACCAAACTTCTCACAATCTTCATTAACAACGTTAGTGCAATCGAAATAATAAATTCACATGGTTCAGTTTCAAGACAAGCCTAACACTCATAAACACATTAGCTACTGTCACAACTTCTTTTAAAACTCTTTTTCTCAAAATAACACCAAAAGAAAGAGATTAAGATGTAAATCCAATTATTGGCAGAAATCTGTCAAAACAGGACATCAGGTAAAGATGATTTTTTTCAAACAACTTATGTTGCTCAAATCAAAAAGTGTTAAACTAATACAAGTTGCGTATATAGCCCAGGATTACGCACAAAAAAACTCAGGTCATTTTGAATTTTCTGTGATTTTATAAGAATTTAACAGTGGACAACAGGTATCTGTTTCCTGCGTAGAAATCCGAAATATAGTCTCAACTTTCCACTAGAGCCTTTACTTGGCTCAACAAAGACACAAAAGAAAAGATATAGCGGGGTTGCTAAGGAAATAGACAACACCCAGATGCAAAGAAAACAAAAATAAACGACGGAGAATGGGTTGAAAACGGAGAAATAAAACGGGTTATCTCCCGGTAGCGTTTTTCTTTAACGCCTTTCAGCTAGGCATAGAAAGCAACTCAAGTATTTTCAAGTGAGGAAGCATCAACATCATAACTTTCTCTAATAATGGAGTCAATAGGTAGCTTCATTCTCTTTCTACGAAAGTGTTCCATACCTTTCTTGAGTGGAATTGATATTTAATACTCCCTGCTTCATATCAATAACAGCACCAACAGTTCTAAGAAAAGGTCTTCCCAAAACAATAGGACAAGAAGCATTGCATTCAATGTTCATAACAAAAAAAATCAATAGGGACAAGGTTATTATTAACCATAATAAGAAAATCATCAATTCTACCAAAAGGTTTCTTCTTAGCATTATCAGCAAGATGAACATTCAATGTTCATAACAACAAAATCAACAGGGAAAAGTGAAGGGTTCGTTTCATACAAAACAAAAAAATTCCTACGCGATAGACACCCGAAGGGCCAAGATCTAATCTAGGAGATGTAAGCAACGAGGAGAAAGAGAGTCTAAGAAGAACATACCCTCGAAGACATAAAGCGTTACGAGATCAAATCTCGTTGTTGGCGTAGTCGTACTCACACCGATCCTGAGAGCGAGAAGATGTGCACCGCAATCCGGCGGTGCCTCCGTGATCGGTCACACGTACGGTTGATGATGACCTCCGTTCCCTCGATCCAGCGGGGAGGCGGAAGTAGAGGATCTCTCGAAACTCCAGCAGCATGACAACGTGGTGGTGGTGAAGAATCCCACGATCAGGGCTTCACCAAGGCGGAGACCACGGAATGGAGCAGCGGGTGGAGAGAATGGGAGGTGGGACAAGTCTGTGGAGAATAGGAGCTCTCACACTCCTTTTATAGGGGATGGGGAGGCAGCCCAAGAGGGGGTGCGGCCAGCCATGGTGGTGCCCCCACCTCTTCCCTCTTCATGTGAATGGAAGCTCCACTCACACCCACTCATGCTCCCATTATTTCCCACTTGGAAAATCCAAAGGTTTTCCTTTAATAAATAAATAAATAAAATTATTTCTTTATTTATATTTGTTAATTCCATTAACAAACATTTGCATATAGCACCTCGAATCATTTGTTAATTCTATTAACAACCATTCGACGAAAAACCCCTTCCACTATTTCAATTTTCCCCGAAACAATTTCGGTGCTGCCCAAAACATTCTTCGATATTCCGTATCCTCTCAAATGCGTCATCGAACCTAAAGTGTGTAACTCTTTGGTTCGTGAATAATATAGACATGATCGAGACTCCTCTCCGATCAATAATCAACAGCGGGATCTGGAGATCCGTGATGAATCCTATATATTCAACGATGACTCTCATGATCGTGTGAACCATCAATGTCGTGAACTATTCCCTTTGTCTCGCGATATATTACTTGTTTGAGATTCGATCATTGGTATCAACCATACCTTGTTCAATCTCGTTACTTGACAATTACTCTTTTCTCGTTTCCGTGATATGACATCCTTGTGATCATATCACGTGCTTGCAAGCGGTGTCAATGTGATATCACCGAGAGGGCCCAGAGTATATCTCTACGTCATTTTGGATGGACAAATCCCACTCTTGATCCATGATCCTCAACTAATACTTTCCGAATACCTAACGGCACCTTTATAGTCACCCTGTTACGGTGTGACTTTTGATGACATCAAAGAACCCTTCGGGTACCAGTGATTAGCATGATCTCATGGTCTAAGCAATAAGTTACTTCGTACGCAAGATATAACAATATAAACTAAATGAGTTGATCGTATTGTTATCTTGATATTGGGTCTATGTTCATCACATCATTCTACCTATGACATGACCCCGTTATTAACAACATCCAATGTTCATGATCAGGAAACCTTGATCATCTATTAATCAATGAGATAGTTAAAAGAGAGGCTTTACTAGGAACTATTGTTTGTTTATTAAACACACAATTATCAACGTTTACGGTTAATACAATTCTAGCATGAGAAATAAACATTTATCATAAACAAGGAATAAGATAATAATCACTTTATTATTGCCTCTCGGGCATATTCCCTTCAGTCTCCCACTTGCACTAGAGTCAATAATCTAGTTTGTAAGCACTTAACACATATGGAGTTCCAGTGTTATTACCATGCTTCGCATGTGGTAAACATCATCAAAGAGATCTGAACTGTTCAGTTCCTATTGTATTTGCATGTTCTTTTGCGTCTACACGCATCACTCATTCTCTAACGAGATGGCTTTGTATATATTTGGTCCACCGGTGAAACCTTAATTCCTCAGCTTAAACCAATGTTACTAACATTTTGAAAATGTAGCTTCATAGTGTCAGCATTCTTGGAAACTCACCAAGTTCAAAAAAGAACTCCTTGACACAAAATACTCTTATTATTTGTTGTCAACACAACGATATACTTATCCTTTGTAATATCCGTCATAATACTTTAATTTTGAAACTTTTTCAAATCCAGCATGGAACTTTCTTCTAGCCTATTGTGCTACCCTTCATCATATATTTTAATTGAGATAAAATTATTTGAATATATGACAAGACTATTAGTGTAACATATTACAACAAATAGTTTGTCATTGCAATATAGGAAAACACATCCTTAGCTTTTCTAAAATGACACAAGGATCTCTCCCACTGTTGTCTAATCATCATATGAATTATCCTGCTATAACATTTTATAGCATAAGACTCATCTGGTTGTGTACATAGCATGGAAACATGACTTAGAAATCTCAATTTCAATGATGCTCATCATGTGTCAAAATACTTGAATCTTGCTCAATTATTTTCCATGTGACAAGAACTCCTTCTTGTCATTTCGATATTGACTTACTTCAATATTTCATCTATGTAATTTGGCTTCAATCATATCAGGCGCTTCAATCCATCTTTTATAGATATCGATGCCCAATATCTTCTAAGCCTTTCGTCAATATAAAAATCTTAACTGTGTTAATTTAAAATACATATTTTCCAATCAACCATATGTCATCTACATAAAGTATTTGAAATATGTCATAGCGCTCCCACTTAATCTCTTGTAACTCTACAAGCATCTTTATCGTTCATGATGGAATCAAACTCTTTTGATAACTTCATTAAGGTAAAGATTTCAACTTCGTTATGCTCACTTCAACCAATGAAGTGTGCATACCTTTCTAGCAACCTTTTGAATTTTACAAAACTCTCAGACTGTGTCAAGTACACATCCTCGATCAAACTTCCTCGAGAGGAGAGTTGGTTTTGTTATTCAACTGTCATATCATAATATGTAACTTTTGCTAGAACTATCCGCAAAGACTAAAGCATCACTACGGAAGATCAAAATCTTGTAGTAGTCAACTCTTTGAACTTTGTCGAAAACAACTTTCCGATAAGTACAACTTTGAAAGGATGTAAAAATCCATGTCTTTGTCGCTATATAGACCCTTTTGCTATCATTAGGCATCATGCCTATTGAAAGGACTACCAAGTCACATACTTGATATTCATACAAGGATACTATGGAGGATATAATGACTCATAGTCAATTTTACAAAGTCAGGGCCCATCATTTGCTTCCTTTATAAGGTCCAGGTCCTTCTGTTGTCAAAACAACACTTTACTTTTAAACCATAAGTTGGTCTAAGTACAAGTTTTTAGGACTTTTGTGGTTCGGTTAGCAAACTCATTCGAAGTATCTACAACACATGTAGTGTCTTCTACTTTATCAAAATAGGAAACCCCGGAACAACTTCCAGTGTTGCGCTACTCTTGACATGGTAACAAAGAATTCAGCTCTCCTCGGCAAGTTGCTATTTAAGCTTCTTACATAAGATGGTGTTTGGCAAATGCTCCTTAAGCGTAAATACATTGGCACAATAGCGTTATCACAGGTAACCGGGGGAACTCACTTTTGGTCCGATCTAATGGCGACTAAGAAACATATCTTTCGCTTTGGAGTATTTAAGATTAAGGATGGATCGGAAATAAGATTCTAGGATGACAAATGGTTTGGTAATACCACCCTGTGATAATAGTATCCGTCCCTATACAACATAGCCCGACATAAGGGGGATAACATTGCCAAGGTTATGCAGTCTTCACCTCCGAATGTAACGTTCAGGCGAGATTTACTTAATCCGACGCTTGCATCTTAGAATGCCTTGTTACGTCGGCTAGCATAGGTTCTGTTGTGACAAAGTTCCGATGAGTTTCGCTGCAATTTATGTGGGAATGATTAAGTTCTCGGTATATTCTATGTATAGTGCGTTAGTTCCTTCTGATACTCGAGTCAAATAGTAACAAATAATATGGAAAATGAAGATACTGCTTAAAGTAAAAAAATTATTTGTGTGGTATCTCCGAATGGGTGTCATCTTAACAAACGATAATCTTGTTAAGCGAAACGGGCATACAAGTATGAAGTGCGGCTTTTGTTCACAAGAGGAGACAACAGAACACTTATTGTTCTAATCCAAGTTTGCACGTTCTATTTGGTCATCTACCCACATAGCTTCTAACTTGTATCCACCCACATCTGTTGCAAATATGTTTGACAATTGGTTACAAGGGTTGATAATAAATTTAGAACTATTATTATGATGAGAGCGATAGTCGTTACATGGTGGCTATGTAGGCTTATATATGACCGTAAATCATCTCTTACTTCCTTTTAAACTCTTGGTTAGCGGCTGTATGCATCTTGTTTATGCAGAGACCAGGTGTAATTATTCAACGTTTAAAGTAATAAAGCCCTTTGTAACAAAAAAAATATAGATCATAGAAGGGGATATGTCCTGATACAAAGGATGACGGCATGCCCATTGTTCCAAATCCCTGATAGATGTGATGAACAAAAGAAAATTACAAAGCTGCTATGAAATTTGAGTGAATACAACAAAATATCAACGTTGCGGTTGATATGGGCAGCATATATACTGAGAGAATACATAGATAGCACAGAAATTAACAAAACTGTTCCAGGTTCTGTACATACTTGCTCTGACTCAAACATACTGAAAGAGATATATGAAGGTCTGAACTAGAGACATCTATCTGACTCAGTTCACATGGAAGTATTCTGGTTGAAAGTCATTGCATAGCTTGCTAAGTTACAGTGGAATACCTAAGTGAAGTGTAACAAAACACTTGTCATTATGAATGAATGTAAGGTACACGTACTTTCTCCAAGCACTACTTCTGACTCTAGATAGCTAGGTTGTATGTACACGTGGAAGCAGTTCCTCCAAGGAGCCTTGCAGAATCGACGTCGGAGTATAGTGATTGATGCCTCATCCATATAGTCGGTTCAAATCTCCTATTGCTGCTTTGTAGCTTCCAATGGCGATAGTGTAAAGTATAGACAGCTCGCTAAACTCTGTGGCTTCAGAAAACTAGGCTCTGTTCACAAATGATGTCAGAGAAAACATGCGAGTACTAATGTAGCAACAAAATTTACACCGGAAAAGCATGCACTCGGGGAACAGCAATTTTGATTAGGATGTACAACTTGCAATGCTGTTACCATTATCTTTGGTGCGTCTGCATTATTGATGTCTAACTACTTGATTAAACATACTCACTAGTTTAGTATTGACTAATAAGTGTACATGTGTTATGTGTGTGACACATGATTGCTGCTACACACACGCAAAAAGAAATCAAGATCCTCTTCATTTAATTACCTATTTAGCTAGCTAAAGCAACCCATCAGGCTAGAGAAGTAGTAAATCTCGTCGGCTGTGTGCATCAATTTGATGCAGAGGCTGGGACAGGGTTCCCATTTCAAAAAAAAAAGTAAATCTCGAAGTGTGTCTTAATTTGGTACTAACATGTGACAGATTAATACAGAGGGAAACTAATGCGTGCATACCTTCATAACGTGTATCTACTTCTTTCCACTTGAGGCTGCTTAGAAGTTGCTGCAGGCATGTAGGGAGCTTCTTTATACCAGGGCAGTTCACAATCTTAAGCTCTTGGAGAGATGGGTATGCTTGCAGCCCATCCGGCAGGGTTGACAAGGTTTTGCATTGTACGATGCGGAGGGTCTCCAGCAATGGCATCTCTCCCGATTGAAATTCCACTGATCTCAACTCACTGCACTCAGAAACTATTATTTCCTTTAGGGGTGGAGGGAGAACGAGGCCCCCTGTTAAGCTATCACACATCTGTATCTCTATACGTTCTAAACATGGAAAGACCAAATGCTCTGCCCTGGCTATGGATGATGATAATGACGCATTTGAATATACAGGCGACGGCCCTTGAAGATTTGATGTTGCTGACTGTCCCTGCCGCAGCCTCCTGCTGAATATTGACCTGAGCTTAGTGCACTCAAAAATTTCCATTCTCCTTAGGGATGCAGGGATTTTGAAGACCTCTACCATTCTGTCACACCAATATATCTGGAGATACTCAAGACGTGGCAGGAGCTCAATCGAAGATTCTGATGTTGTTGATGGGTCAACTGCAGGAGCTTCTGCATCTCCAACCAGTTGCTTGCAGGACCAGATCCCCGGCCTCTTCAAGAATACCAAGCTGTGGAATTCTTTCTCTGGCCAGTGGACAAGTGCAGCACAATTACGAATTTGCAAGTCTTGAAGCTGCACAAAACATGCAAACAGCTCGGTTACACTCGACTTAAAGCCAGCTAACGTCATATCTGCTAGAGGGAAACCATTATGCTTCCATTTTTCCATGACGTCCACCACTCTGGCCAAACTATGATCAGCTACCCCTGAAGTTTTATCCGTGACTACATTGTTCTGCAATGTCAGCTTGGTCAATGAAGACATATGTCTAGCTACCCACAGGAGCATCTCTTCCTCACTTCCCTTGATGAATAAATCGGCAATCTTTGGACAAAACTTCTGTTGTCCTGATAATGTGGTCATCTTTTCACAGTCTATAACATAAAACTTCTCAAGCAGAGGAAACATTATCTCTTCTTCTTGAGATACTTCATATGCCATACTATAATCTACGCCAAATGGTGCTTCCGATAATGTCAGCACAGGGCAATTGTCAATTCTAAGTTCCTCGAGCTTAGGAAATACTATGTGTCCTCTTCGAATTCCTCCGGTTGCCTCCCATCCTCGAAAATAGTCCAAATCATACAACTTGAGTACCTTCAATGATGGAAATGCTGACCGTGCCATTGTACCATAAGATTCTCCAAGCAGTGTTGCTTCTGGTAATGTTGTCAACTTTGCACAGCCAACAATAGACAACTCTCAAGCCGAGGAAATACTCTCTCTTTTCCTTGTTCCTCATTACTTGTCTCCCACCATCTCTCCAAGATTTTCAGACCTTCAAGTGTAAACTCCTTCAGATTTGGAAAAGTGAAGGGTGCATCAAAACTGAATAACCACTGAAGTTCCGTACAATCAGAAAGATCGATCTCAACCATGTTTTGCAACATAGCCATCCATGTTGGGAAGGTGGTGCCTCCATAGGATTCTATCCTTACAACCTTCAGTCCATCATGAGGTTTGAGCCCCTTAAGCACTCTTGCATTATCCCTACAACCATCGGTCCATTTTAATGTCAGTGCTCTGATTTCTTTCTTCTCTTTCAGATTTTCCGTCTTTGCATCTTCTTCTGTCACATTCTCTAGCTGATGTAGTTCTAGCTGACCACCAAAGTTTAACTGTTGCAGCTCTCCAACACCACTGCACTCAGAGCCAATAGGATCGGCTACAAAACATGTAAGCGTTTGTAGGGATATGAGTTTTCGGAGGTCACTAGGCATGCTCCTCATCTCTGGACAACCACGAGTGTAGAGGTGACGAAGGGAAGTCATATACTTCATTTGCCTCGGAAGACGACGAAGATTGGGGCAGCCAGATATATTCAACGTTTGCAGATTATACAGAATACTAATATCTTCAGGAAGTGCTTCAATAGAACTTCTTGAGATACCAAGGTACCTTAGGTGGCACAAATACTTTGGTTTCAAAGCAAATGACCTACTGAACGTATGCAGCTGTAATGCCTTCAAAGAACTGTACTTTGATAAATGCTGCAATGAATCCTTCATATAGTGATCACACAGAAGTGTCTGGATAGCCGGAGATCTTTTTGCCAAAGAACCATTTAAAATAGTTTCTGGTTCTTTACAAGACAAAAGTAAGTGGCGAGCTGTATCCGGAAGCCAGTCAATTTGACTTGGTTCTTCAGGTGCAAGAGCACATTCTTTTTCCATTGTAGATAGTGCAACATCGTGCATAAGATCGTGTATTTTACAAGTATGTTTGGAATAACGATCTGTCATGCACTCAATGTCGTGGATTGTGACTTTTTCCCCTTGCTTAACTTCCACAAAAAAAGACCTTGAGGCTAGCTCACTAAAAATCCATTTGCCAATGGTTTCAGGACGAACATCCTTTTGTTCCTGGATAAAACCATGCGCAACCCACAGTTGTGTCAGCTTGTCCACATCAATTTCGCAATCCTTGGGGAACACCGCACAAAAAGAAAAGCACTGCTTCATCTGTGATGACAAGTTGTTGTAGTTGAGCTTGAGTATTGGTAGAATCCCAGACTCCTCGGTGCAAATGCTGCTACTGTTTGACACAGCCTTCCATTCTTCCACACTGGTCTTCGTTTGTAACACCGAACCCAGTGCTGTTGCAGCCAAAGGAGAGCCATGACATCTCTTCACAATCTCACCAACCATATTAACTAGCACTGCAGGCGTTTCTTCTTCCATCTGCAAACTGAATGCTCTTGTCTTGATAATTTCCTTTATGAAGTTATCCTCCAAAGCTGCGAGATTATAGGGTTTAACTGTGCCCATTAGTTTTGCAACTCCTTCATCTCGAGTAGTTGTCAAAACTACACTACCCTTGGCACCATTTGTAAGGAGAGCCTTGAGCTTTTCCCACTTAATGGGGTCTCTGTTCCAGACGTCATCCAATACAAGAAGGTACCTACCCCCACTTAGTACATCTTGAAGGATATCCAGTGAGTCCGTCTTAAATGCTTCTTCAACTTTACTCTTTCTTTTATGAAGTTCAGCAATACTTTTAGGCAGGGAATCCGTAACACCCGGGGTTTTTACCCCAAATAGAATTGTTTGTTGTTTTTCTTTTTCGCATCATGTCATCATGCATTGCATCATGCATAAATTGCACTTGTTTTCAAACCAATTTAAAAATTCAAACATGTTCCAATGTTTTCAAGTAAAATTGCAAACAAAACAAATCAAATTGTAATTCATTATAATTTGAATGCTTGGTTGAATAAAAATCCCCTTCTATTAAAACCCTAATTCCAATTCAAATTCAAATTCAAATCCATTGGCACAATTTGAAATTTTCAAAAAAACAAACTTTTGTGCAACTGGGCTTTTGGGTTGTTCAAGCCATTAAAAATATTTTTGGAATGAAACTCTACAGTTTTCCCTCTTATTTTCCTCTCCTTTCTTTTCTACAAAAAAAGGAAAGAAAAAGATAAAAAGAACTGCTGGGGGAGGCAGGTCGTTTGGCCCACCGACCACCCCAGGAGGCCCAGCTCCCACCGATCTGGCCCGAGCAGCCCCTTTCTTCCACCTCCGTACACAGTGTCGACATCGTGTGGGAAAAAGCAGAGCGCCACCCCCACGCCATGGTCCCCCTCTCCCCCCTCCTTATCTACCCCAGCCATCCCCTCTTCCAAACCCTAACCCTAGCCTCCCCTCCCTTCTTCCTCTCCACCCGCCGCCACCCCTGTTCCTCTCCTCTAATTTTCCCTGTTGTTTTCCCATCACCGCACCACCATGACCGGAGATGCAAGCTCACGGAGGCGGGGACCGGGTGGCTGCGACGGGCTTCCAAGGGAGGGAATGGAACCTCCTCGGGCTCCTCTACTTCCTCGACACCACAGCTGAACCTGAGGACCTCTAGATCGCCCACGTCGACTTCGTCTTCCACCTCCGGTCGCGGGCGAGACCTTCCACGAATCCGACCAACTTCATCCTCTACCGGCACCCCTCGGTGAGCCACTGCCTTAGGGACCCCGCCTGTTCCTCCCCCTTTGCTCTGTGTGTCGCCATCGAGCAGCATGGTCGCGCGCCGCCCGCGTCAGGTCGCCGTCGGCCCGTCTCCTGTCCGTTCCCGTCGAACCTGCAGGCGATCTTCAGTTTCGTCAGTTCTGCTCCGTGCAGCAACACCTCATATCGGCTCAGATCCGTAGCTAATCACAAACCAGGCAACAGCCCAGTGGCGCCAGCCCATGCGCGCACGGCCGCAGGGCGCGGGTTCGAATCCCGGCCGGCGCAAGCCGCCCCTTTTTCCTCTTTTTTCCACGCGCGCAGCCGTACGCTGTCGAAATTCAGTTTCGTCAGTGAATCATCCGTTCAGTTACCTCTTAAAGCAACAGATCTCGTTCCATACACAAGCAAAAGCATAGCACAGTGGCTGCGCACCGATCCTCACCCCTGGGAGGCCCAGGTTCGAATCCCCCTGTCCACGGGATTAAATCCCTCTTTTTGTTTCTCTCCCAGATCCAGGCGCTTTTGTTTCCAGGCCCCTGGCCTTTTCCATTTTGCACCGGAGCCCTCCAAATCTCTGTTTCCCTCACGATCCGGTCCTATTTTTTTACAGAAAAACCCCATAACTTCAAATGCTCATAACTTCCAAACCCTAACTCCAATTTCACAAAGTAAAATATGTATTCCATGCAGAATTAAATAAAATTTCCAAATATAAACTTTGTTTTCTGTTTTGAATAATGTAAATTGCTGAAAACAATAATTCTTTGTTTAATGCATTTAAAATTGCCAATTTAATTACTTGCTCATTTCAAACCCAAATTCAACATATAAAATATGTTTTCCAATCAAAATTCTCTGTACTTTTCAAATATACAATTTGTTTACTGTTTTTCTAATTAAAAGTGGTGCAATAATTCAATGCTTTAATTAAACCTTTTAAATTGCAAAAATTCATAATTAAATATTTAAAATTCCAAATTTGGCAAATGAGATATCACATTGAAGCTAATGTTGTATACATTCTGTTTTCATCATCCACCATGCCATTTAATCACTTCAACCTAATGTTTGCTTGTAATTCACTTAAATAACTATGCATGCACTTGGGATTTTCCAAATGCAACCTTATCTTTGCATTTGGGCCCATTTAAAATGTTTCATCATGTCTTGTATCTATTTTGATGCACCCTTTAACTTGTCATGCATATAAAATAGGATCATGCTGGATCTTTTGCCGTAGTAGTAATTGTTGCATCCGGTGTTTGTTCTAGTTCGTTGCTTCTTCGCGGATAGGACGTTGAGATGATGTGAGCAACGGCAAGTTCGGATGTACCTCTACTTGCTGGATCTCAAACAAGTATACTCACTTGCTACCTATGGTTGCATTTCATCACTTGTTACCTATTCTTTCCGTTGTCCTTATGCTAGCCTTATGATTCGATGCATGTGTCTCGATCCTATCATATGTTTACCTTGCAGCCATGATATAGCCTTCCTTCCACTTCCTATCAACTGTTGCTTGTTTACCTTGTTGGCCCTCGCGTCGTAGTTGCATGCTTAGGTTTGTTTGTGCTCGAGTCTTGTTGTCCTTTGTTGTATCACCTGTTTAGTTGATAGTTGGGTTTCAATTTAATCAACAACATGTTAATGTTTGGGGTAATAATAATTTGATGATAAGGCACCGGCAGGAGGCCCGGCATGGTTTTGGAGCCTGCTAGTGTCGAAACTAGGAAAAGGGTCTTGTCCATTGATCCATGATGAGCGCGCTAACCGCATCCGGGAGGTAGTATGGGACCACCCTCGACTTAGACCTGATTTGCAGCTTGTCCGAAGAGCCACACTTAGTTCGGGTGTTCCATTTGCTCATATGCATGAATGGGTGGGACCCCCATGGTTACTGTTGATGATGATGATGATGCATATAGGGCGAGGCCTGTGGTGCCGGGGGGTGTGGTTTTCACCCTTGCGCTTAGCTTAGGTCGGACTGGCCGGGACCTTATAGCTCCATGGCTCTTAGGATGGGTTGTAGAGACGGTTTGGGTCGTGTCGAGCCAACCTGAGTTTTAGTTGGTGGCTTGAGTGTGTACGGGTACTGTAGCGCACCCTGTAGGGATGAATCTTCTCGAGAAGTCGTGTTGTCCGCGGTTATATGACGACTTGGTGAAAGTGCTGGCTAAAAAGTACTCAGACAACTTACACCTAATGATAATAACCTGACTAGTAATATAGTATTACCTTCACCATAAAAATGAATGTCACCTTAATCAACAGTGTGAGTTTCCTTGGGTTGCTTCCTTAGTAGGGGGTAACCCTGGATGAGTATTGTTTGGTGAGTAGTTATAGTTGGTTTTGTCGCGCTATCTTATCACTTTCTTTTAGCCGGAAGTTGTAGCGCGTCTCTTTAGTTTGTTAGTGCTGCCGCTGCCGCTTCTTTGCAATAATCCCTTCCTTCCGTTGTACCCTAAGTATTTGTATCTTGTGATGATTGGTTACGCTGGTATCTTGTGAGTATGGTTTATCCACTTGCCAGTACTTAATAGTACTGACCCACGAATCCATTTCGTGGCTGCATATTCCACATTGCAGTCAACAGGTTTGAAGTCTGACGACGTTAGCTTGGAAATACCTCCGGCTTGGCCTGCGCAGGGATTGGACGCCATCGGTTATCTTCAGGACTCTTAGTCCAATTTGTATCTTGTCCGTAGTCGAACACTATGTTGTTTCTTTCGCTGTCATTTGGATCTTTGTATTGTATCAGTTGTATCCTTGACTCGTTTGAGTCGTCTTGTACATACCTCTTCTGTTGTTGTTGTGGATTATTCGTGAACTATTGTAATGTTATCACAAGTGGCAACCTGAAATCGGTTATTATGCGGATTTGGGTGGAAATGCCGGAATCTGCATAGTGCCCGATGTCGGGGCGTCACAAATGGTATCAGAGCATGGTTCCGATTCCCAAAGTTGTTTCGATACGAATGGTTATCGAAGCAACGGGTCCGCAAAGCCTGTAGGATAACCTCGCTAACGGTCGTGTTTGTAGAGTGTCAAAAACTATTTCTGCTAAACTATTTTGGAAACATCTCAATAGGATTCTTGTTTTCTCCTTATCTCTATTCTATTTCTCCTCTCATCTTATTTGTTTGGGAGTCTCCCTTCCTCTCAATCTTTCAAAGTTTTAGGATCCTACGTGGGTGGACGTTCTCTTAGCCTTTTACCCTAATAGGTTCGAACTTCGGAAGGTTCTCACTGGAAGAGCATCATCATCAACAACGAGCAAGAATCTCTTGTTAGTGGTGTCGAGAAGCTTGTTAGTGGTGTCGAGGAGATCAACTTGAAGCATGAAGACTCGATAGCTCCAACTTCTTCTCTCTCTTATCGGCTTGGAGCGGATTGCGAGGGCGCAATCCCTTGTTAGTGGTGTCGGCTGTAACACCCGGGGTTTTTACCCCAAATAGAATTGTTTGTTGTTTATCTTTTTCGCATCATGTCATCATGCATTGCATCATGCATAAATTGCACTTGTTTTCAAACCAATTTAAAAATTCAAACATGTTCCAATGTTTTCAAGTAAAATTGCAAACAAAACAAATCAAATTGTAATTCATTATAATTTGAATGCTTGGTTGAATAAAAATCCCCTTCTATTAAAACCCTAATTCCAATTCAAATTCAAATTCAAATCCATTGGCACAATTTGAAATTTTCAAAAAGACAAACTTTTGTGCAACTGGGCTTTTGAGTTGTTCAAGCCATTAAAAATATTTTTGGAATGAAACTCTACAGTTTTCCCCTCTTATTTTCCTCTCCTTTCTTTTCTACAAAAAAAAGGGAAAGAAAAAGATAAAAAGAACTGCTGGGGAAGGCAGGCCGTTTGGCCCACCTACCACCCCAGGAGGCCCAGCTCCCACCGATCTGGCCCGAGCAGCCCCTTTCTTCCACCTCCGTACACAGTGTCGACATCGTGTGGGAAAAAGCAGAGCGCCACCCCCACGCCATGGTCCCCCTCTCCCCCCTCCTTATCTACCTCCAAACCCTAACCCTAGCCTCCCCTCCCTTCTTCCTCTCCACCCGCCGCCACCCCTGTTCCTCTCCTCTTATTTTCCCTATTGTTTTCCCATCACCGCACCACCATGACCGGAGATGCAAGCTCACGGAGGCGGGGACCGGGTGGCTACGACGGGCTTCCAAGGGAGGGAATGGAACCTCCTCGGTCTCCTCTACTTCCTCGACACCACAGCTGAACCCGAGGACCTCTAGATCGCCCACGTCGACTTCGTCTTCCACCTCCGGTCGCGGGCGAGACCTTCCACGAATCCGACCAACTTCATCCTCTACCGGCACCCCTCGGTGAGCCACTGCCTTAGGGACCCCGCCTGTTCCTCCCCCTTTGCTCTGTGTGCCGCCATCGAGCAGCATGGTCGCGCGCCGCCCGCGTCAGGTCGCCGTCGGCCCGTCTCCCGTCCGTTCCCGTCGAACCTGCAGGCGATCTTCAGTTTCGTCAGTTCTGCTCCGTGCATCAACACCTCATATCGGCTCAGATCCGTAGCTAATCGCAAACCAGGCAACAGCCCAGTGGCGCCAGCCCATGCGCGCACGGCCGCAGGGCGCAGGTTCGAATCCCGGCCGGCGCAAGCCGCCCCTTTTTCCTCTTTTTTCCACGCGCGCAGTCGTACGCTATCGAAATTCAGTTTCGTCAGTGAATCATCCGTTCAGTTATCTCTTAAAGCAACAGATCCCGTTCCATACACAAGCAAAAGCATAGCACAGTGGCTGCGCACCGATCCGCACCCCTGGGAGGCCTAGGTTTGAATCCCCCTGTCCACGGGATTAAATCCCTCTTTTTGTTTCTCTCCCAGATCGAGGCGCTTTTGTTTCCAGGCCCCTGGCCTTTTCCATTTTGCACCGGAGCCCTCCAAATCTCTGTTTCCCTCACGATCCAGTCCTATTTTTTTTACAGAAAAAACCCATAACTTCAAATGCTCATAACTTTCAAAGCCTAACTCCAATTTCACAAAGTAAAATATCTATTCCATGAAGAATTAAATAAAATTTCCAAATATAAACTTTGTTTTTTGTTTTGAATAATGTAAATTGCTGAAAACAATAATTCTTTGTTTAATGCATTTAAAATTGCCAATTTAATTACTTGCTCATTTCAAACCCAAATTCAACATATAAAATATGTTTTCCAATCAAAATTCTCTGTACTTTTCAAATATACAATTTGTTTACTGTTTTTCCTAATTAAAAGTGGTGCAATAATTCAGTGCTTTAATTAAACCTTTTAAATTGCAAAAAAATCATAATTAAATATTTAAAATTCCAAATTTGGCAAATGAGATATCACATTGAAGCTAATGTTGTATACATTCTGTTTTCATCATCCACCGTGCCATTTAATCACTTCAACCTAATGTTTGCTTGTAATTCACTTAAATAACTATGCATGCACCTGGGATTTTCCAAATGCAACCTTATCTTTGCATTTGGGCCCATTTAAAATGTTTCATCATGTCTTGTATCTATTTTGATGCACCCTTTAACTTGTCATGCATATAAAATAGGATCATGCTGGATCTTTTGTCGTAGTAGTAATTGTTGCATCCGGTGTTTGTTCTAGTTCGTTGCTTCTTCGCGGATAGGACATGAGATGATGTGAGCAACGACAAGTTCGGATGTACCTCTACTTGCTGGATCTCAGGCAAGTATACTCACTTGCTACCTATGGCTGCCTTTCATCCCTTGTTACCTATTCTTTCCGTTGTCCTTATGCTAGCCTTATGATTCGATGCTTGTGTCTCGATCCTATCATATGTTTACCTTGCAGCCATGATATAGCCTTCCTTTCACTTCCTATCAACTGTTGCTTGTTTACCTTGTTGGTCCTCGCGTCGTAGTTGCATGCTTAGGTTTGTTTGTGCTCGAGTTTTGTTGTCCTTTGTCGTATCACCTGTTTAGTTGATAGTTGGGTTTCAATTTAATCAACAACATGTTAATGTTTGGGAAAATAATAATTTGATGATAAGACACCGGCAGGAGGCCCGGCGTGGTTTTGGAGCCTGCTAGTGTCGAAACTAGGAAAAGGGTCTTGTCCATTGATCCATGATGAGCGCGCTAACCGCATCCGGGAGGTGGTATGGGACCCCCCTCGACTTAGACCTGATTTGCAGCTTGTCCGAAGAGGCACACTTAGTTCGGGTGTTCCATTTGCTCATATGCATGAATGGGTGGGCCCCCCATGGTTACTGTTGATGATGATGATGATGCATATAGGGCGAGGCCTGTGGTGCCGGGGGGTGTGGTTTTCACCCTTGCGCTTAGGTTAGGTCGGACTGGCCGGGACCTTATAGCTCCGTGGCTCTTAGGATGGGTTGTAGAGACGGTTTGGGTCGTGTCGAGCTAACCTGAGTTTTAGTTGGTGGCTTGAGTGTGTACGGGTACTGTAGCGCACCCTGCAGGGATGAATCTTCTCGACAAGTAGTCAGACAACTTACACCTAATGATAAAAACCTGACTAGTAATATAGTATTACCTTCACCATAAAAATGAATGTCACCTTAATCAACAGTGTGAGTTTCCTTGGGTTGCTTCCTTAGTAGGGGGTAACCCTGGATGGGTATTGTTTGGTGAGTAGTTATAGTTGGTTTTGTCGCGCTATCTTATCCCTTTCTTTTAGCCGGAAGTTGTAGCGCGTCTCTTTAGTTTGTTAGTGCTGCCGCTGCCGCTTCTTTGCAATAATCCCTTCCGTTGTACCCTAAGTATTTGTATCTTGTGATGATTGGTTACGCTGGTATCTTGTGAGTATGGTCTATCCACTTGCCAGTACTTAATAGTACTGACCCACGAAACCATTTCGTGGCTGCATATTCCACATTGCAGTCAACAGGTTTGAAGTCTGACGACGTTAGCTTGGGAATCCCTCCGGCTTGGCCTCGGCAGGGATTGGACGCCATCGGTTATCTTCAGAACTCTTAGTCCAATTTGTATCTTGTCCGTAGTCGGACACTATGTTGTTTCTTCCGCTGTCATTTGGATCTTTGTATTGTATCAGTTGTATCCTTGACTCGTTTGAGTCGTTTTGTACATACCTCTTCTGTTGTTGTTGTGGATTATTCGTGAACTGTTGTAATGTTATCACAAGTGGCAACCTGAAATCGGTTATTATGCGGATTTGGGTGGAAATGCCGGAATCTGCATAGTGCCCGATGTCGGGGCATCACAGAATCCACATCAAAGTTGTCAGAGACGCAGACCCAGAGCAGCAACTCAAAATGCTTCTGAATTTCAGGTTCATTGTAAATGAGCTGCGCTAAGGTGGTCTTTCCTAGGACCCCTACCCCAACGATGGGGATAACCATAAGATTCTCATTACTAGCATGACCAAGTAGTGTATCAACAATATTCCTAGTACCTTGGTCTCTCGATCTGCTGATGATTTTCCTTGGATCAAATATAACATGGTTCGCCTGCCTCCACTGCTTGGATGCTAGTGCTTGTTGCTGGTACCTAAACCCAAAGGCATTCATCTCAGCCACAAGGACCTCAATGGCCTGCACAACCCTGCTTAGCTTCTTGCCCATCTTGTCGCGGAACGTAAAACGGTTATGGGAAGGAAAGAGTTTTATTACATCGAAGCCGAGGTCGCAGTAGTGCCCATTCTCCTTGGCTTCACGACGGAGAGCCTCGTACTTGAACTCATCGAAGATCTCGTTCGCCTCATAAGCCACCCTCCTGACCTCGAGGAGCCAAGCCTTGGCCCCTTCCCTGTGGGACGCAACCTCCTCGGCGTCGGTGATCACGTCCAGGATAGCCGGCAGCTTGCGAGTGAGGATCCTGTGCTGCTCCTCCATGCCCTCCATCACCTTGTACTGGTCCAGCAGGTAGCTGGAGGCCTTCTCCTTCACAATGGACAGCAGTGGTCCGACCACCATGGTGGCCACCAGCTCCGCCATTGGAGTGCTCTGAGAGCTCGTGGCACACGAAGAACACATGGAAACACAATGGCAGTCAAGGGTGGAGAAGATAATTGCACAATTTGCGTGGAGTCTGGAGAACAGAAGGGTCGAGCAAGCTAGACGTGCAGATACGCCTTGCTTCCGAGGAGAAGAGAAACTATAGCCGGCAGAGTGTGCCAGCTAGATATGCAGGTTCTTTGCTTACGAGAAAAATAGAACCTAAAGCTAAAAGGAAACGTGGACCTATCATGTTGGAGATACTGAACTGAATGTCCAGCTAGAGGAAAGCTACACATACAGGTAAAACATGTAATCTGTTTTGGTTAGCACTATCCAAGGAAAATATATTCCGGCGTTCGATCAACACGAAACTGAAGATGCCTACATAATACTGTCAGGCTAAACAAAGTAGAACTCTGCTTGACAGTTAGCTACAGTCCAAACCACCATACTTAAGTTCATAAGAATCCATCTAGCGTGCAACTGAATGGCCCATGTTAAGAGTAAATCCTCCGCTTGGCCAGCTAGAGGAAAGAAGCCCATGCATATTTCGAATTTCTAGGTTGCTTTCATCTGCAAATCACCATACTTGAGTGCATAAAAATCCATCTAAAGTGCAACTGAATGGCCCATGCTGTGAATAAATCCGTTGCGCCTCGACACACGCGTACATATTAAGCTAGGAAAGGGAACGTATACATATCATGTTGGAGATTCCAGCAACATGTACTGTACACTGTTTTGGCGAGCCACTATCCAAGCAAAGTATATTCCAAAAAAAATTATCAACACGAAACTGAAGATGCCAACGGAGTATTAGCTACGGTGAATCTGCTTGACACTTAGCTACTGCAAATCTGGGTGAACCATTTCATTGACTTGAGAGTATTAGCTCTAAGAAAAATAGTAGTACTTAGGACGTAATCCTACCAAGTCTGCAGGAAGAAACAGGGGACTGACGACGCACTTGGGGGTTGCTGACTGGGAGGGCAGGGAGGCCGGCAGGTCCGGCGGCGGGGGGCTGCTCCGGTGGATGCTGGAGAGGAGGCCATCGAGGCTCGCGCCGCTCTTGGCTCCGCAGGCTAGGTGATGCCAACTTTGGCGCTGAATCCGGAGAGGAGGCCGGACAGGCTCGCCAAGCGGCGGCATCGGCTAGCTGCAGGGTGTGGAGGCACTTTGGCGCCCCTCCTGCGGAGTCCCCAGGGCGCCGGAGAGTACCGCGGGGGTGCCCGGAGGAAGGCGCGCTCCGACTCGTCCGGCGGCCGCCAGCAGCACGGCGGGCTAGGGGCTCCTGGATCCGGAAAGGGCGAATTTTGCGGAGCGGGAGATTGGGTTTGGGTAGTAGGCCGAGCATTGATTCGTCAATCCTCTGCCTCAACCAAATCTGGCCAACGTGCCGGCCCAGGCCCTGCACGGCACGCAAAGGCGCGTCACGTGCTTAGCACGGCCCGGCCCGTCGTGGCCCGTTAAAGCACGTGCCGTGCCGTGCCAGCATGCGGGCGGCAGATAAAGGCCCAGGCACGGCACCTTCGCTTAACGGGCCGGCCCGCGGCACGTGTAGCCCGTCTGGGCGCAGTTTGGCACGTTTTTTTTGCCTATTCTGCACGTATTTTTGATGAAAAAACACCAAAAAAAATTAGAAAAAAAGTAAAATGAGGCGAAGTGTCATATGGGATTAAAAGTGAGCTTTATTAATTGCTGCCTCATTAAAACCTTCCATCCCTAGAAGGAAAAAGAGTACAGCTCGCTCTAAAAGTCTAAATTACAAAAAAAAATAACACTAAAAAAGGATAAGAAAATTACAAAAAAAAATACAAAGAGTACAACTATTGTTCCGCTTCTTCTTCATCAATGGCGATATTTTCGAACGCGGATACGAGTTCTTGGTTATTGGCAGTGTGTTGTGCTCGGCGTTTGGCTAATTCTCCATCTTTCACGGTCATTAGTGTTCTCACCATATCCGGGGTGAGACTAGTTCTTCTATCATCAATGATTCTTCCAGCTAGACTGAAAGCAGACTCCGAAGACACTGTTGAGACGGGTACTGTTAGCACATCTCGTGCTAATATGGAAAGCACCGGATATGTAACCTTGTGGTCATGCCACCACTGCAGTATGTTGAACTCTTCATCGTCATCTTGGTTATGTGGGATTATGTCGCTGTTGAGGTACTTCGCTAACTCTCCGCCACCAAACATCACAGGTGTTGTTTGTGTCGAAGAGCTAGAGGCAGAGGGGGAGGAAGCAAATATCCTCCCCCACGCTCCTTTCTTCTTGCTTCCAGCTGGTGGTGGTGGAGCCCGTTGCACCCGAACTCCGCCATACTTTTCTTCATACTTACCGAAAATTTCACTCAACTTATCACGAACTTCAGTGAAATATGTAGTATAATCTTCCTCTACAGAAAGTGTTAAGAGCGAAACAACACTACCAAACCCATTTATTTTAGCCCTAGGATCCAAAATAAAGGCAAATGCATACAAGTAAGGAATTTTTCGCCAATATTTCAGATATTTTTCTTTCATTTTTTCAACGGGTTCTTTCAAAATAGCATCATTTTCATAATGTTTGAGATGAGTAGCAATTTCTAAAATATGATGCACCATTAAATGAGATGTGGGATAATAAACCCCGGACAATTGAATCGTTGAATCATAAAATATCTCCCAAAACTTAAACATTACTTCGGCAATGTGCCAAGTTGATTCAGAAAGTAGTGGGCTTCCATCCTCAGTATGGTAGTTTGCATTAACAAATTTCGAGAATTGTTGTTTATCTGGGAGAAGTTTGCGAAGAAATTAAGTATGTAGAATTCCATCTAACAGGCATGTCTGAATTAAACCTATGAGCCTTATCATTTATAGCATGGCAATATCTCTTGTAACTAGCAAGTCTAGGATTAGAAGCACCCAGCCAAGTAATTGCGGTGCGCAATGCATCAATGTGTTTAATCACTATCTTCAAGCCAGCTTTAGCAAGAATATTAATTATATGGCAAGCACAACGTTGATGGAGTAACCAAGATGCAGCATATTGGCTAAGTACAGGAGACATGTAATCCATTGCCTTTGAATTTGATGAAGCATTATCCAAAGTTATTGCAAATATCTTGTTGGTGAGACCAAAATCTTCGAGAACTATACATATAGATGCAGCTATGTTTTCACCAGTATGTGATTCATCAATTAATTCAAATCCTATGACTCTTTTTTGTAGTTCCCACTTTTCATCAACATAATGTGCAACCACACTAATATAGTCTTCCTTAGCACGACCACTCCAGATATCAGATGTTATAGAGACTGAAAAGGTGCATGTAGTAAAGTCATCTTTTATTTTGTCAAGAACCTTTTTTCCTAACTTTTTCATATCTCTAGTTGTAGTTTGTCTCGAAACAGCGGCAAAATTAGGAGTATGAGCATCTTGAATATATTCAATAAAAGCAGGAGACTCACCAAAACTCAATGATAAATCATTAGAAGCAATCATACGACAAAGAGCTTCTCTTTGACGTGCGGGATCGTAGGGAAAATTACGTACCGTACCAACGGGGTTGACCTTGAGCTTGCTTTGCATCAACGCGGACTTTCCCTCTTCCGCCTCGTGCATGAGGATGTGCCTCGCCAGGTGCCCGTTTCCCCCTCCTTTCTGAAGGGAAAATAGACTTCCGCAAGTTGGCCTTTTGCACCTAGCTCTCCGCTTCTTGACACCGCCCTCCTCCTCAAACATTTCTTCATCGAAGTGCTCCCACACTTTCGAAGTTTTTTTACGAGCCCTTTTTGAACCGGTGGTGGCGACGATGGAAGTGCTGGCACAAGTGGAAGAACTTTGGGAAGGATGTGTATGCGAAAGAGGTGTATAGTCGGAATTGCTGTTGTCGATGAGAGGAGAACTAGCATAGGGACCAAAAGTGTCTACGGGTATGTCAACTCCGAAGTCATCAAGAGAGAAGTTGAAATTGTTGGGATCAGCCATGTTTGAGTGTGGGAAATGAGAGGAGTGTGCACCTCTATTTATACATAGAATTTAGCAATTTTCGGACAGAAATACCCCCTCCAACAGGTAGAATTTGGAAACTTATGGCTAAAAATGACAAAAAACACCTCAAAACGGGCAAAAAAATGACAAACGGGCCGACCCTGGCTTAAACGGGCCGCGTGCCGTCCGCCCACTCCACCCCGCTCCCCCCGCTCCCCGACCGTTGTCTTCCGCTCTCGCTCCTCGAACAAAACCAGCGAAACAGCGCAGCGTATGACCGATTCGAAAAAATCGCTTCACGTGCCGTGTCGGGCTAGCACGCGGGCTCCAGACCGCGGCCCAAGCACGGCTCAGCATATTATACGTGACTGGCACGGCCCGTATATACTCGTGCTGGGCCGGCCCGTCACGTGCCTGGCACGCGGGCTAACGAGTCGGCACGTAGCCCGCGGGCACGTTGGCCAGGTATGGCCTCAACAGAGTCTCTACTCTTCGGGTGTGTTTGGGACAGCTCCACTCCACCGATTTACCGGTGGAGCTGCCCCAAACGGCCAAACTCCACCGTCAAGGTGAAGTGGAGCGGAGACGCCCGCGCATGCAATTTTTCGGAGCGAGGCAATAGGCGCTTCGCTTGCTCCACTTCACCTCCCGTGTCCCACTAGTACCTCTCCGGGCCTAGAGTTCGGGTGAATTTACCCACCAATGCCATTATAATTGCTCAGACCGAACCGTTTTTCCTTCCTCACCTCTCCCCTAAATAGGATCTCCCTGGATGACACGATAATAGGGCACGCCGCCGCCCCTTGCTTCTCAGCGTTTGACCCGCCGCCGTCGCCGTTTTCCTGCAGCAAGACTCGGTGACGAACTTCTTCTCCAAGGGACCCGGCCCTGTCCCTGACGCCTGCTTCCTGCAACAGCAGTTCGCTGCTCTCCCGTGTAATTGGCCTCCAGGAGCTCGCCGCGGAAGGTACTCCCTTGTGCTTCCCTGTAGCTCCTTTGATTTTCTGTTCCGTTTTGTGTTATTTCCGTTTGGTTAACGTGATCGGCAGTATTTGGTGTGCTAACGTTTCTTTAAAATTCAGTATTGCTGAACGTGATTAGCACTAGAAGGCGTGCTACAGTTTCTGTTAAAATCACTTCTGTTGAACGCGATGAGCACTAGATGGTGATTTATTATTTCTGTAAAATTCAGTTAACATGATGAGCACTAGATGGTGTTCTACTGATTATGTAAAATTCAGGTTTCTTATAGATGATAATTACCAACAAGTAGCTGTTGGTCACAAGTCATAAGTTGCATCATAACCCCTGTTTATATCTACGTCATTGTACAATTCTTGATAGAACTGCGTCAAGATAAAGTTCCTTAGAATCATATAGATGATCAGTTTGTTCGTGTTGTTATCCTAGATGCTCTATATTGGTTCTGGATGCTAATCTTGCCCCTATAGAAAACTAGAAATATTTATGCACTAGCTGATCTCACTTGTTGTAATTATTTTTTGGATTCTCCATGCTAATCAAAGTGGAGATTGACATTTTCAGAGGTGTGACCGAGATCCGGATTAAAGTGTCGATGGGTCGACGCCAGAAGCGCATGAGATGACTATGGATGTTTTCCGCAATAGGCTAGTGACTGATATTTCTAGTTCATGGTGATATAACATGCGGTCTTTTTCATTTTATAGAAGAATGACTATCAATTTTTATAGTTAACTCACATATATCTTTTGTGTCGAGAACTTAACATATCGGCTGTTTATATTTTCATTTATTTGTAAATTCGACGATTGTGTGTATGCGTCCAAATATCTATCATCAGTCAGTTGTATGACTTGCACATGGACAAGATATTACACGTATCATGGAAGCAAAAAAAAAAATCAATGCATCAATTAGGCAGTGTACAGATTCTTTTTACGTGAGGCAACTCAGGTTCACGTACTACAGATGGCTACGAAAAAGCAAAAGATAAAAGGAAATAAGAGGGCACGCTAGTCATTTCACAACAACCTCTCTCTAATCTTAATCTGGAGCTGCCTTATAATCCCAAACACCTTTTTGCTACTCTGGAGCTGGTTGATGGAGTGGAGTTAAGAGGAGGAGTGGAGTAGAGTGGAGCGGAGCGCGCCTCACTGGCCGTGCTTTCACGAAAATGCGTAGATGAACATGGGGCAAGTGACCCGTTTAAAAAAATATATTTCTAAATGTCAAAAACTCCGAAAATAATTGGGGGAATACATATTCATGTTCTAATAGTGCGTTTGAGGTTTTGCGGAAAAACGACATTTTATTTGGTCAGTGTAAAAAAGACAAAAATATGTCGAGCAAAAAGTTTTTTCAGCAAAGAAATTTGTTTTGTATGTAGGCAAAACTAAAAGTTATTTTTTCGCAAAACTTTGCCGCGTGCATATTTTGTATAGATATACATGTAAAAGTTTGTTTCAGAATTTTGGGACATTTTAAATTGTGTCTAAAATCAAGGAAAACCCGGAAAAATTCAGACCATACATAATCTGAAAAAACCAGCTTGTCTCAAAATTTCAAGAAGATTGCAGGTTTTGTTGCACCTGTAAGCCGGTTTATAAGAAGACTTGGAGAAAATGTCATACCATTATACCGGCTCTTGAAGGAAACAAATAAATTTGTTTAGAACCAAGAAGCTAATGATGGTCTAGAAACCCTCAAGAAACAGCTTTCAAACGCTCATATCCTAGCAGCGCCTAAGAAAAAGAGCCTATGTTACCCTGTCTTGGATGAACAAATCCTGATCCCGATACTTACACATCAACCCATCTCTTTGGAATGCCTAATCTACACCTTTATAATCACCCTTTTACATTGTGACGTTGATGCAATCAAAGCAACCTCCGAGATTATGATTAAATATGATCTCATCGTCTAAGAATTAGGATACTATATCTTGTGAATATTGCAACGATGAACATTGTGACACGATCACGTTGCAAGGTATGTTCATCATATCATTCGATCAATGAAATTACCATATTTTCAATTGACATAAATGTCACATGATCATGGAACCCTCAATCATCAATTGGCCAATGAACTATTTAGTGCAAAGGCTCACTAGGGACTCTGGTTTGTTTCTATAACACACATGTATTAACGTTTCCTATTAATACAATTATATCATGTTATAAACCTTATTATAAACTTAATGAGATATGATAAATAAAACTCATAATTTATTTTCCTCTAGGGAATATCTCCTTCATCATATAGTTAGTACAGATGTGGTCCATGTAGCTTAAATGACCAGTATATAGTGCTCTATACCTCCATTGGGAGTACAGGTACCAGAATAATTGTCACCGGAGGAACCATCTTCTTGCAAACTTACTAAAATTTCGATGAAAAATAGAAATATAACGGAAAATTAGTAACACATCCTAGTTTACTGCCAGCAGTTGTTCTATAATAGATCTGTAACTAATAGCAGACTTAGCACACGCATGTTTACAAAAAATATCGGGGGTAACTCCCGGACAACGCAAATGAATCTTCTTTGATACCCATTTCAAAACAACTATCTTCAACTCCTTTTGCTATTAAATGATCATGAGCACACTCTTTGGGTGCCTTTAAGCCTTCTAGTGTCATCTCAACTTGCCTCATAGTTGGTCGTTCTTCCGCTTTTATTTTTATGCATGATGCAGCAAGAGAAGCTACGTCTTCAACTTGGCTACCTCCCTCATCCACAACCTTTGGATCTAGTATTTCAACCAGATTGCCTTCTGCGAGTAGATCAACAAAATGTGTAACAAGACCATCCCCTTCAGATGACCTATATGTAATTGGCCCCTTACGAGTAAGCAGTTCTATAAGAATTACTCCAAAGCTATAAACATCACTCTTTTCTGTAAGGCGTCCTGAGTAATAGTACATAGGATCTAAATATCCTATTGTTCCTTGGACCACTGTTGTTATCCCTGTCCCATCGTTAGGAATGTACCTCGAGGCACCAAAATCAGCCACCTTTATTGTTAGGGAATCATCAAGGAGTATATTGGCAGCCTTGATATCTCTATGTATTATGGGGACATAAATGGCCGAGTGAAGATAGGCAAGAGCTTTGCCAATTTCTGTCGCAATTCTTAATCTGTCTTCCCAAGGTATTGGACTTTGTGGTTCTTTGTGTAGATATTCACTTAGAGTTCCATTTGAAATGAACTCATAGGCCAACAAAGGTACTTCCGTCTCAAGACAACAACCAAGAAGCTTTACAATGTTTCTATGGTTGATTTGCGAGAGTATGGCAACTTCATTTATGAATTCATCAATTTCTCTCTTTACCACAATTTTTGACCTTTTTATGGCTACAACATGTTGGTCTGATAAAATCCCTTTGTATACGGTACCATGTCCTCCCCCACCAAGCTTACGAGTTTGATCAAAGTTATTTGTGGCCTTCTCTAACTCTCGTAATGGAATGATCATTCTTTCAGCAATGTCTGACCTATGAGATAGCAATTGTTCCAGCAATTTCCCGCGATTTTGATCAAAAAACTTTTGTTTCATCCTTTTTTCCTTTTGATGTTTAACCTTGCGTACTATTAAGAATGCACCGAGAGCTAAGAGCAAGGAGAATGGGGCACTAGCAACTGATATACCAATGATTAAACCTGAAAAATATGTATGGATGCAACACTGGTCATTAGCTTATGGATGTACGTTTCCTAAGGTTACCAAATTTTAAGACAATTCCTCTTAATCATAACAATTTATCCTTTTTACATTAAATATTTTACCATGTGTTTCTAAGAAATATGCTAATTATTTTTAAATTTTACATAGCATAGCATTTAAATGTTGATCAGACATGGAAACACACACTAAACTAGTATATGTAGGCCAATCTCCCTGTTCCGGCGTCCCCTGATATTTCAACTCTCGTAAATATGAGTCATGTTGCATCATTATACATAATTTCCTAGGTTTTTATTTGGCATCTTGTAAATTTCCCAGAGAGCTAAGAAATTGTATCCTCTATCTCATTACCCATTTCTTTATTTTCCAGTTCTTCCAAATGGTTACTAATATATTTACTTAGCCACATGGGCATGGGTTTATATAGTTTTCTTATTTGTAAGTTTGAGTACCTTCAGTATCTACGTACAAACATGTATGACTGTGAAGCATGCATATATAAATAAATCTTCAATATTGTTTCAAAGAATATGGAAATAGTTACTTTCCAATGCATGGGTCGAACCTAGTTAGAGTGACATGTACATGGTATCATGTTTTCATATCTAATTAGTTGACATATAAATAACACCCGTAAATTACCGTCGTCCAAGAATAAGAATCAACATGGAATTCCGAATCTTAATTCTATAACTATATACATACAACAATAGGTTGTATTAATTGCTTAATACAAATTTTCTTCAAGTTAATGTCAGTTTCAAGTATAATATCTATGGGTTCGACAAATTCACATTCAGTCGACATAGACATCCACATATTCAAGGCAGCACAACAATAAATTTCTTCCAACAAGAGTGGAATACAAATCATTGACACACCCAAATAGGTGACAGATTGTTAGGGTGTATGGAATCTTTTTAGTAGCATATTAGCATACGACTTATTGTAAAGATGAAAATTTCTACTGGAAAGGCGCATTTCGTTGCAAGAGCGTCATATTGACTTTTGGTATAGTTGCAACAATTTGTGTTGTCGCAGTAAGTTTTCTAGAATTATTCTAGTTATGGAGTGCTTGCAAAATTCATGTTTGAGAAGAAGGTTAGGAATCGACATTCACCTGTGTTCATGGACTTGACACATCCATCTGGTATCATGAAATTGCCTTTGAATCCACGTGGGCACCTGCAATCGAACGATCCGAGTGTATTGGTGCACACGCCATAGCACGGATGGAGGTCTGGCAGCAAGCACTCATTGATATCTACATTTAATATAAATTAGAAATTTTAATACCAAATAGGACAGCCACTCAAATCCTTGTACTCATAACACCAAATCCTATAATATAAGGTTTATTTAATATATAAATTACTAAAATACAGTTATAGAGGAGCTTAGGATTGAAATAGTTTGGTTTGTTTCTATATGTATCCACAAATCAAAAAATGCAAAAACTAGCCATCAACCGGGTTACCTACTAATGATTAGTTTCTCTCATATATCTATTTCTAATTTATAATTTTAAACTAGATGGATGCTACATCTTTAATAAAAGAACATATCAATTTCCTTAACACATTTTAAGTGTTTTCCATGATTTTCGAATGTGCTACTGTTTCCTAAGGGAATGTGTAGGAACCTTGAGAATCTATTTGAGGAAAAGGCTTCATATTTCTACCTTTTTAAATTCATCGAACAGTGCTATTTTTTGTAAATTGGTGAAATGGTTGTGAATATATTTTGTTCATTAATCGAGTAGTGTCTCATTTTAGTGAGATTCAAATGGATTTTTTTTCATCATGGCGCACAGATAAATAAATTATTTCTTCGCAGAGATTTGACTTTTTAGAGGAGATGTTATTAATACTCATAAGCTACATTCTTAAGAATACTTAATCATTTAATATGTCCTCCACAGCTTAGGGTCATTATCAATTATAATATGTGTTTAAAGCCTTGTGAGAAGCCAATATGTTTTGTAGTCACACAATCCTACCGCCTCCTTTTCCATATTAGTTGACTCTCAAATGGATGTATCTAACACTAAATACGTTTAGATACATCCATTTGAGGGACAACTAAAATGGAACGGAGTGAGTAGTATATACTAACTCGGTTTCTCAAAAAGTCCCATAAATATTTTCTAAAGTCAAACTAAGCAAATTTTAACCAAAGTTTTTATTGAAAAATTAATGCCTATCTATAACACAAAAATTAGTATTGTTATAAACATCATGAGATGTATTTTATATGATATCTTCGTAGTAATGTATTTTATATTTTGACAAATTTATGACAATTAATTCAAGACGGAGCGAGTAATTTTTGTTTGTAAAAACGTTGTCAAAACTTAAGAATTTGAACTTAAAAAGTTTTAATAAATGGAGGGAGTATGGGAAGTAGTAGCTAGATAGGTACCTTGGCATCCGTTGGTGATGTAGGGATTTCCCTGGTAGCCAAGCTGGCAGTAGCAGGTGTAGCCTCTGGCGCTATGATTCCGCACGCTGTGTGCGCTTTTGCACACGTCTTGTGCTGCGGCTGCCCAATCCAGGAGCGTTGGGTAGAACTCCTCGAATCCGAGCAGCAGGTTGAAGGCATGGTTGACGCCCAACCAGCCCTTCTCGGCGATGAGGGCGTGCACGGGCAAGCGGTAGAGGTCGCCGTTGTCCGAGTCGTCGACGACCGGCCTGAGCTTGACGTCGTAGGACACGGCGCCGGGGGAGGCGATGGACGCGGTGCAGGTGCCAAGGCTGCACCGAGTGGTCGAGTTTTCTCGCCAGGGGATATCGCCCATGCAGGAGGCGCAGGAGCTGACGTTGTGGCCGCTGCTGCGGTCGACGAGCGTCGCGTCCACGTTGCAGCCGGTGACGATGAACTCGTTGGACGCCGCCAGGGAGTACGGCCCGCCTTCGGCGAGCCGCCACCGGAGCAGCCGGCCGGAGCTGGTGATGTTTTCCGTGCCTTGGCTCTCCATCACGACGCGCACCGTGCTGTTCTCCAGGAAGATGCCCGCGACATGCATCTTCCCGCTAAGCGAGTTGCCGGTGGTGGTGGGCAAGCTGAGGCTGCCGTTGTCGCAGGCGAGGTTGAACCCCGGCAGGTAGCAGCGCGGCGGCCCCATGCCGAACGGGTAAGGGACGGTGACGTTGCCGCAGGTGGTGTTGCACCCCGCTATTCCTACGGGCGGCGGCGGAGGCACCGCCACAGCCGGTTGCAGCAGCATAGATGATGCAAGGGAGATAAAGGTTAATAGCAGCAGCATCTCGATCTCTCCCCGGCTATAGACTACTGCGGCGTCTTTCTGGTGTTCTTTTCCCCTTCTAGCTACTGTCCACCAATATATATATCTCCAAACATCATTTCTAAGCTAAAAGTTGAGAAGGAAAATAATCCATATATACGCGTTATGATTGATGCAAGCAGCCTTGCATGGTATTCTTAATTAGGGACACAAAGAAAATGTATACGTAGCACTCTGTTTTTAGCAACGAAAGTCGTACGTACTTATCTCTGGATCTCAGATGTCCTCACGCGCGCGTTCACATGCATTTTGGTTGCGTGTCGAGGAATGAGTCCAAGAGAACCTACTCTGGATGCATATGTGTGGTCGCGAGTCCACGTCTAGGCTCGTGCGTGCGTGTAATTGAGTTGGTCATAGTCACTCTCGCATGTGTGTCAAACTCATCTTCAGACGTTGTGCTCCTAAACATAAATAGTACTCCCTCCGTCCACTTTTATAAGGCCCGCTTCTTAGCATTTCAATGCTAAGAAGTGGGCCTTATAAAAGTGGACGGAGGGAGTACTACAAGCTTAGTAAAAAAAAAACATGTGTGTCAAACCATTACAAGTTTTGTAATGGTTTGTTTGGCAGCCCCCGGTGGGCTATATCAGCTCATACGCGTTGAATCTAACTATGTGGTCTATGTAGTTGTGCTCACGTGACCTTGTGTTTGGTGTCATGTATGACAGAGCTAGGACAGACATTATTAAATAGCAATTAGGTCCCTCGATAACAAAAATAAAAAGCAATCAGTCCCTGATTACAAAACTAAAAAAGCATTCGGGTCCCTAGAGCTCGCGATCCGGCACCGCCGCCGTCGCCACGCATCTCTCGCCGCCAGCGAGACAGCCTCCGCGGCCAGGCGCAGAGCGCTACCGTTAGGAGCCGTCACCAGGACGCCCAGAACCTCCGTCACGAGCCTCCGCCTAGACGCGAAGACCACACGGCCATATCCTCCTATGCGAGCCACCGCCACGAGCTACCTTCAGAACGCCGGGTTCCGTGCAGTGGACGAGGCCAGCAGGCGGCGCGGCTGCTCGTTTGCCGATGGTCTGCTCTCTCACTGGCGTGGTCTGGCAGTTGGAGTTCGGTTTATTCGAGAGGTCGGGGGCCATTCGTTTTGGTGCAGGGCAGAAATGAGAAGTGTGATGGGAGTGGGGCCCTGACCCCTAACGGGCTGAGCCGCAGGTTCAGGATGAACTCGACCAAGCTGAGTTGAGAAGCTCGATTCGAGAACTGCCCAGCATATGACACACCCTACCTGCCAAATATCAAAATGTGTGTTAAGTTCGGAATTTATTGGTGCACCGGACCTACCTAACCCGCCCTAAGTAATTGGTCAGAGTTTAGGAGCAATCACATAAAAAATTTGTAGTACCTCATTTAATTACATTGGTAATAACTATATCTCGGGGTGTTTTTCTCATCCGATAACTATTGACATGACCGTTGATTCGGTGTCCCCTGGTGACTAAGCCCCTCCCCTCCCCCCCCCCCCCGGTCATCTGATGCTAGTCTGACGATGAGATCCAATATCCGTTCGAAGTTGCTTTTCTAACTAATGATAATGTCAAGCACAATGCTTATTGCTAGAAACAATTTCAACAATACTGCTTATAAAAAATAATTTTGGTGGTAGCGTCTATAGGTCATATACTCCTAATAATGGAAATTCTTATGACAATGTTTACCACAACAATAGAAGTTCCACCTCTGATCTTGAAAACATGCTGAAAGAATTTATCTCTACAAAAAAAAATCAATAAAATTATTGAGGAAAAGCTAGAAAAACTAGATAATCATGTCCTGAAAGTTAATAATCTTGCGCATGATGTTGACATTTTCAAAATTAAGAGTACGCCACTTGAAGCTAAGGAAACTGAACCTATAAATTCTATACAAGTCCAAATAAATGATAATATAAGGATGTTAGCTCAAATACGTGCTTGAAGAAAAAGAGAAGCTCAAATTACTGAAAAAATTTACCAATTGTGAAACTGTGAAAATTTGTACCATACAACCATATGAAGAACTTATACCTTTCGGTACTTGTCATGATAATTATGTTCCCGTTGATTTTTTTAAATATTGACTGCAACGCTTCTTGTCCCATTATTTTAGGAAGACATTTTCTTCGCACTGTTGGTGCTATTATTGATACGAAAGAAGAGAACACAAGGTTTTGGTTTCCCCTTAAAAGGGAATGCAACACTTCCTTAGAAGTAGAATGTACCTTTTGAGTCCATTGTGAGGGCTAGTTATGATTTTTCTATTGATAAAACTTGATTCTTGCTTTATGCCTAGCTAAAAGGCGTTAAAGAAAACGATTGTGTGGGAGCAACCCACTTTGTTTTCCTTAGTTTTATTTATGTATTTTTTCTTTTTATTTTTCTTTATTTGCATCTTGGAATTTTGTTTACCTCTGTAGTAACCTCTCCTTATCCTTTTTTTTGTTTCGTACCCAGAATCTCCTCTATTTGAAAGAAAGTGCAAGTTGTTGCTTTGCTTTTCCATATTTTTGTGCTTCACCATTAAATTTATTGCACTCATCCCTAGCGTGATAAAATTATGAATACAAATGGGCACATGCCCCTATCTTACTATAGTTTCGGGTTTTCTTATTTGATTCACGGAAGTGCCTCGAAAATATTCCTCTTTAAAGACAATCCTGTTTTGATAGATTTATGCCTTTATTTGCATTTATCTATTTACTCATTTCATTTGGGGTGGAGTGCTTTAAGAGAAGTTAGTGGCAGTAGCTAATGTTTAAATTGAGAATTTTCGATGTGTCCATTGATAACCCACAACTGTAGGGGACCGCGATAGTCTTTGAGAGTAAGTATAACCCAATTTATTAATTCAACACAAGGGGAGCCAAAGAATACATATAAGCCTTAGCAGCTGAGTTGTAAATTCATCCACACCTAAGAAGAACTTAACAAAAGATATTAGAAACAAAAGGTGGATTCTCTTACGTCCTTAACACACCCAATACAATTGTCAGTTATATTGCCGCACTAGATCAGGGAAGAGATGATAAAATATAGGCAATATGGGTGGTTGATGTGCGTGTAACACACGTTCGTTGGGAGACCTGATGCGCGCTGGGAACCCCAAGAGGAGGGTGTGATGAGCACATCGGTAGGAGTTTTCCCCTTAGTTAAGAACCATGCTTATCAATCCAGTAGGAGAAAGAGGACCGCGGAAGGTTGATGTCACTGACGGTGCTGCTGGCGCTTCACCGGTGTCAGCAAAAACGTGGAACCTGCACACAACACAACCAAAATACTTTCCCCCAACGTACAGTGAGGTTGTCAATCTCACCGGTCTTGCTGAAAACAAAGATTAGACGTATAGTGTGGAAAACAGTGTATGCTTGCAGTAAGTAAAGAGAGCAGGAAATTTTTGTGGTTTGTTTAACGGTGTGGAAAATGGACCTGTCGAGACATCGTAGTAGTTTTCATAGACGGGGGTGCCATGAGACTACAGTAGAGACGTGGGGTAACGGGATAGCGTAGTAACACAGAACACAGGATTTTACCCAGGTTCGGTACGTCGCGACAGTATGACGTGTCTACTCCTGCACTTCTCACTAATTGGGACTAAAGCCCGTAAACAGGGTTACAATGTGAGGGTTTAGATCTAAGCTACTCGACGAGGATGAGCGTCTCGGCGAGTTGGCGTAGAGCTTCTGTGTTGTTCTCTCCTTTGTTGGTTGTTTTATCTATCTCCCGTCCGGCTTTATATAATAGCCGGATTAGGGCTTACAGAATAGGAAACCTAGAAGACTACGGTAACTTGTAACTTGGAAAGCAAGGAATCCGTCTTCTCCTCCAAGCCAGATCACTTGGGCCGTGATCCGGGTTCTTCTAGAATCCGGCTTCTGTGCGTCGGATTACTGGGCCACCTAATGGACCTAAGCCCACTACCACTTAGGCCACCCTAGTAATCCGGCACTTTGTCTACCATCTTCTATACCCCTATTTGGTATATATCCGACAGTAGCCCCCAAGAAGGATCGAAACTCTGATTCTCCGCCGTTCGCCAAATATTCTTTGTCCGAGAAATATTGATTCAGCAGTCTTGATTCTTCTTATTCTTCTTTTTGAAAAAGATGGTGACATGAAACTCGGAATCCTTAAAATCCGGCTTTTCTCTCACGATCCTTCGCGGAGAAGAAACTTCTTACGTCAGCGCACTCAACCATGCTGACGTAAGCGACGTTTGAGATTTACTCGGAAAACCAAGAAACACGTCTTTGACAGATTCTCGCGGGAAACGAGGAGATAACCATCATTACCCTGTCGTTTCATTTCCCGGATTTTCCGGCGAGTGACACGCGGCAAACATCCAACGGTCAAAATAGCCGTTGGCACGTATCTTGACGGATTTCTAGCTATAAATAGCCATCCTCGTCCTCAATGAAAACCTTCCGCACTCTCACCGCACTCGCCATTGACGCGTATAAGCTCTCAAGCGACGCACTGTCCCGAGCGCTCCTCACCTCCAAGAACCGGAAACGAACCGCGCCGCCCGAAAATGGCAGGCTCACCGTCTTCGCCCACTCGCGCCGCCATCAACGACCTCATCAGCGACCTAGATCCCCAAGTTGGGTCACCCAAGCACGCCGGCGACGAGCCGGAGAAAACCGTGGCCTCCGCGGCGGGCGGAGAAAACCTATCCGCCGCCGCGGACGTTGCGGGCGCAAGCTCCGCCGCCTCCCCGCCGTTTGCTCCTAAAACGGCGGAGGAGAAAATCCAGCTCGTCGGTGACGAGCTCGCCGCCGCAGAAGCGGCCACCGCCTCCGCCACCGGAGCAGATGAAGAGGCGGAATCTACAGGCAACTGGGTTGCCTGCTGTCGGGGGGTTACCCCCGAGTAGGGTAAAGACAGGTGGTAAAGGCCGCTTACAGAAGAGAGGTTTGGTCGAGTAGCCGACTACCGGGTACTCGCTACCCGGTCGACTGCTACTCGGTCTCACCTCAAGATGGCCAGAAGGAGATATCAATCAGTTTCTACCATGTCGAGTAGAAGGTTTGGCCCGAGTACAATTGGCGGGAACATTTGGCGGGAAACTACTCGGGCAGGAAGTCAAAGGAGCCGTTCTGACACAGGATCCCGCGTATCCTGGGTCCGTACTTGGCAGCATTCGAACTACTGTTCACGTGGGGACGGCCTGCCTGACAGTGACAGCATGGAAGCAGTCGGTGGCAGGATAAGGGGGGCCTACTCTGTGACTAGGTACAGTGATACCAGTCTGTCCCCTAGTTTTGCCCAACGACTTTACAGAAGCAGCCAAGACCAACGACCAAAGCTGTCAGCGGGTACTCGGAGAAAGGACAGTGTGCACACTATGTCGACACTTGTCTAGGATTTGGACGTATCCGGCTGGGCACCATGTATATAAGGTGCCCCGCCGCCTCCTGCGCGAGGCACACTCACAGACGCTCTCAGATGCTCCCATAGTGGCTCACTAGAAACCCTAGAAACCCTAAGTTCTTGACCTAGCTCTACTCGGAGAGGGGCAAGGGGCTACTCGGTAGCATTACTATTTGTACTGTGGCTACTCGGTGAGACACCGTAATACATAGAGAAAGGCAGGAGTAGGGGTTTTACCTCCTCACGAGGGCCCTGAACCTGGGTACATCGTGTTGTTTGTGTTGTGTGGATCTTACCTCACGCGGCTACTCGACGCGTGATCCCTCCCCGGACACCTCCAGCGTCCATCGTCCCCACATCTTTAGCCATCCTATGGCATCTGCCGTGACACCACCACGACAGTTGGCGCCCACCGTGGGGCAACCAGCGGCGCTGGCTGGAGTTTCTGTTCGGACGGGATCTTCATCAGCGGAGCGCGTAGTTTGTGGCCTTGTCCACAGATTCGGCTCCTTCGACTTCGTCACCGACAACGCCGGCTGTTTCGGCGGCAAGACCATGCCGGAGGGCGGCTCGGTGATCTCCTTCGGCTCTCACCTCGTCTACGTCGCCATCGTCGCCAACGACACCTACCCCGAGCTGGTGCACGACGCGGAGGATCCTCCCGCGGTTGTTGCTGCTCGTGGAAGGCCCGTGCGCAGCTCTGCATGCTGCGCTGAGGTGATGGTGACTGGCTTGGCGGCAAACGCTGGCGCAGCTGCTACTGGCGCTGCGGCCGTCGTCGAGGAGGTCGACGACCCGCCCGCGGGTGGCAGGACACGCCGGCCCTACGAGAAGGAGAGCAACCTGCTGCCTTCCACGTCTACGGTCATCCCCGCGTCAGCTGCGCGAACCGGGATGCCCACTCCCACCGACCTCGAGCTCCTAGCCGAGAGGGAGCAGCTCGAGCGGCAACGCCAGGAGCTGCTCGCCGAGCAGGCGGAGTTGGAGAAGATCAGGTTGGAGCTGAGCCTGGACCAGCTCGAGTACAACAAGGCTCACGGCTTCACGCCAGTGGCCAGGAGGCCCAGCAGGGTAGGCGCTACGCGGCGCAACCTAGGCGCCGAGATGGCGACTGTTGCGGAGGAGCCCGCGCAGTCCGCCACCGCGAACACCTTCACAAGGCCAAGGTACAGCACGCCCGCCAAGACGCTGCGAGCTGCGGAGGCTGTGGCTGCCGAGTTGCCGCGCCTAGAGGGAGAGGCGCGTCGCAGGCAGCAGGAGAGGCTAGGCGAGCTGGTGCTGGAGGCCGCCAGGCAGAACGAGGAGTTCCGGAAGGCCAACCCGGGAGCTGGAGCTTCGCAAGTGGTTCATTCGCACGCGGCTAGATCTAACGATCAAGCCTCATCTCCGCATCCTAGCCGCGAGAAGAGCCGCAGCGGGCGTACGGGTAGAGACAGGCAAATGCAGGTGTATGACCCGGCCGCTGCCGCGAAACAGGTTGCTGTGCCGCAGCAGCCCGGGCAGGAACACAACGCTGCGAGAGCAGGCTCTCAAGCCCATCAAGCTCAAAGCCGTGTCCGAGAAGCCGCACGTCCGGGTACTTCTCGGCAACCCGCAGCTCCGCCTACTCGGCAGAGGCAGCAGCCGCGCCCAGTGGCGCCAGTCGCCAACCCGGTGGAGCAGCCTGCTGCAATGCAGGTGGATAGGTATGATGATGGCTACTCGGCTATGGAGATGGCTGGTTATGACATCCATGACCGTGTGGGTGAGCGCGTGTTGGCGCCTGGAGATGCAAGGCACCAGCTGGACCGTATCAGCTTGTCGGCGCGGCTTGAGAACACGGGTCCTCCTGGCCCCGAGTGCTTTGGCCCGCGCATCATGAATGAGCCTTCCGTGAAGGGCTTTCAGCTCGCGAGAGGCACCAAGAGCTACAATGGTAGCACCAAGCCTGAAGATTGGCTCAACGACTACGTCACCGCGGTCCATATCGCGAATGGCAACAGGAGATGGGCGGTACGCTATGTGCCGCAGATGCTAGAGGGTCCAGCTCGCACTTGGCTCAACAACTTGCCCAAGAACAGCATTAACTGCTGGCTGGACTTCTCGGATGCCTTCATCAGCAACTTCACCAGCACCTACAAGAGGCCGAATAGGCCACAGCAGTTGTCGGCTTGCCGGCAGCGAGAAGACGAGACGGACCGCGAGTACCTTACTCGGTGGAGCACCTTGAGGAACACCTGTGAGGGTGTGAATGAAGCACAGGCCATCACTTGGTTTGCGCAGGGTTGCCGACATGGCAGCATGCTGTGGCAGAGATTGCAGAGGGAGATGCCCAACACCCTGGCCGAGACCATCAAGATTGCGGATCAGTACGCACTCGGCGATCCCACTCAGCCACTGATGGATTCCTCTGAGCCGAGAAGAAACTTCAACAGCATCAAGCGCAACGAGTTCCGCAACAAGCGCCGAGTGGATACTCGGTATGATCCCGAAGAGGTGAATGCAGTGAATGTCGGAAGCGGTGGTGGCCAAAGGCAGAAACCTGCTGGAGCCTACGGGCAGAACCAGAACCAGGGCCAGGGCAACAAGAAACCGTTCCGCACTGCGCAGCCGAGTAGCGGGAACTCCGAGCAGCCGAAGAAGTTTGTCTTCGATGACATGAAGGATGGCCCATGCAGCTTTCACACTCATCACCCCTCAAGGCCTGCGAACCATACTACTCGGCAATGCGAGTGGTGGGATGTGATCAAGAGTGATGGCTTGCCTCCTCCTCCTCCTCTGCCAGCTGCCAATGCTACTGTTCAGCCTACTCGCGCTCCCACAGCTCGGCCGCCAGTGTACCCGAGAAGGGAGAATGTCAACCAGGTGGCTTTAGGAGCCAACCAGAACTTCAACAATGAGAGATACCGCAACAACAACAACAACTACAACCGCAACAGCAACAACAGAGGCAACAACAACTATCAGGGCAACAACAACAGTAACAATGGCAACAACGGGGGCAATGGCCCTAACCAGTACCAAGAGCACCATGAGAGCTATATGATCTTCACTTCCGAGGCAGTCGACAAGCAGTCACAGCACATGCGGGCCATGGAGGTCAATGCAGTGATTCCTGCTGTCCCCCACTACATGTACTGGTGCGACCAGGAGATCAGGTGGACTCGGGCAGATCACCCCAAGGTGATGCCCAATCCGGGTACCTATGCCTTGGTGCTGGATCCCACTTTCCTGGGCCCCGAGAAGAACGTGAGGTTCAGCAAGGTGCTGATCGACAACGGCAGCAGCATCAACATTGTGTACAAGGACACACTCGAGAAGCTTGGCCTGGCCGAGAACATGTTGCTGCCTAGCAAGACCACTTTCCATGGCATTGTGCCCGGGATCTCATGCAACCCGATTGGCCGAGTATGGATTGATGTGCTATTCGGTACTCGGGAGAACTGCCGCACTGAGCGCCTGCAGTTTGAAGTGGTGGATCATCAGAGCCCCTATCATGCTCTACTCGGCAGGCCTGCTCTGAGCAAGTTCATGGCCTCCACTCATGTGGCTTACCTGAAGATGAAGATCCCCGGGCCCAATGGCATCATCACCATCTCGGAAGATTACAAGAAGTCCATGGAGTGTGCCTCTGCTAGCTCTCAGCTGGCGGAATCGATGGTGATTGCTGCCGAGAAGAAGAAGATGTAGGAGGTGGTGGCCATGGCTCAGTCCGCACAAGCTGGCGCACAAGGTGTGCCGAGTACTCAGCATGGTACTGCTTTCCAAGCGGCCAAGGAGACCAAGACTGTCCAGGTTGACCCCGAGTTCCCGGAGCGCGTGGCCATCATTGGTGCCGGGTTGGCGGAGAAATAGGAAAGCGCGCTCATCCACTTCCTCCGTGAGAATCGGGACGTGTTCGCCTGGACCAATGAAGATCTACCAGGGGTCCCGAGGGAGTTGGTTGAGCACTCTTTGCATGTGCGTCCTGACGCCAAGCCCGTGAAGCAGGCTTTACGCCGTTTCGGGGATGAGAGAAGGAAGGCCATCGGTGATCAAATCACCAAGCTGCTGATCAGTAACTTCATCATGGAGGTGCTGCACCCGGACTGGTTGGCCAACCCGGTCATGGCACTACTAGGGAATTGCCATTCTATGGAATTGATTCTGTGGCGCACCTCTATCTGGTGCGCCACAGAAATATTATTTTGTGGCGCACGGACCAGGGTGCGCCACAGAAATATGTATTTCTGTGGCGCACCAGATAGGGGTGCGCCACAGAAATCGTGTGGGCCCCACACCAATCAGTGGGCTGGGTGTCAGAGGCCATATTTCTATGGCGCACCGTGATTCGTGCGCCACAGAAAGGGCCACTTCTGTGGCGCACTGCGCGGGTGCGCCACAGAAACACCATATTCTGTGGCGCATCCTGCCAAATGCGCCACAGAATATGTTGTTTCTGTGGCGCACCGGTGCCGTGCGCCACAGAATAGCGTACAGGTGCGCCACAGAAATATGCGCACTGTGCACATAAAGGTGGCTGCCCCCTCTCTCCCCCCACTCACTTCATTGCAAGTGGATGTTGCTCATTCGCCCCTCCTTCTCTCCACTCTATTTTTGCACATTTAGTTCTCCTTTTTAGGTAGGTGAACCTATTTATTCGATGTATAATTGTTGGTGAAGTTTGTTGTTGTTGGGGGGGCCTAATTACCTTTGCATCTATACTCCGGTGCCTCCCTCTCCCTCGCTCTTTTCGCGTGTCGGTATCGAATCTACTCGGTGAGTATAGTGTTGGAAGTTCATATGTCTTGTGTGGCCATCGATCGATGTGTATGGGTGTTTGTCATGCATGTGCAGGTGGACCGATCGATTGTCGCGCGTGCATGCGGGCGCGGGTGGTGTATGGATGTTTGCCGAAATGTTGATTCACTTCCATTTCGGCAAACTTTTGCACCCCATATGTCCTACTTATAGGAGAGGTCATGCCGAATTTTTCCGGCGACTATGCATGCATGTTGTGGTTCTAATTTTCTGCTCTCTATGTGTCTGTGCAGGCAACCATGGTACTAGAAATGAGCTCTGCTCGAATCGCTAGATACAAAAAAGACGCGAAGGCGGACATGATTCGGTGCAACAGGCGGCAGATAAGATGCCCGTGTCGATCATGCAAACTCGTGCGCTGGATTGACCCTGATTCCGGACAATTGGAGGAGCACCTTCTCAGACGCGGTTTCTTTGACGACCGCAACCACGTGGCACCGCCGGCAGCAAAAGTTGTGCACGAAGAGGAGGGCGAGCGAGGATATGACGGCGAACAAGATCATCATGAAGAAGGATATGTCGGTGGAGAAGATCGACATGACGATGAAGGCGAGAACACGGAGACCCCGCTAATTTCGGCCTTGCGGGACTCTCATGTTCAGGATCTGCTGCTTAAGGAGACGAGCAACGACATAGCTGCAGCTAGGGAGAAAGCCAAACTGGCGCAAATGGAGATAGACGGGGTGACTCCGTTGTTTCCTGGGTGCCGCCCCGAGGATACGCGGTTGCATGTAACGCTTGCTGCTCTGAAGATGAAGACGCAAAACAAATGGACCGACTCGAGCTTCAACAAGAACTTGAAATTCTGGCACGATCGCCTTCCCGAGGGGAACACATTGCCAAGCAGTATCAACGAGGCTAAGAAAGTCGTATGCCCTCTTGACCTACCTCACGAAAAATTTCACGCCTGCATCAATGATTGTGTAATTTATCGGGGGGAGTACAAGGACACAATCGCATGTCCGAAGTGCGGCCACGGACGATACAAGCTAACCAACAACAAGAAAATTCCTCGAAAAGTGGTATGGTACTTTCCTATCACTCCCCGTCTTCAACGGTACTACGTGGACCCTAAGGAAGCAAAGCTCATGCAATGGCACGCAAAAAGGGAGAAGCCGGAAGAAGATCCGGAGAAGGGCTATATCATGACACATCCTGCAGACGCTGCCCAGTGGGAAGCATTGGACATAGCTTTCCCGAGTTTTGGGGGCGACGCGAGGAACGTCAGGCTGGGTATGAGCACCGATGGACTCAATCCGTTCGGCAACCAGAGTAGCACACATAGCAGCTGGCCCGTGTTTGTATGGCCTTACAACCTACCCCCGTGGCTGTGCACCAAGGAAAAGTACATACACTTGAGTATTCTCATCCAGGGGCCAAAACAACCAGGTGTCGACATGCATTTGTATCTCGGGCTGCTGAAAGACGAGTTAGACACGTTGTGGAAGACGCCACCCCGTACGTGGGACGCGTACACTAGAGATTATTTCCATATGAGAGCCGCGTTGCTGACGACGGTCACAGACTATCCTGGTTACGCGTATGTATCTGCCCAGGTCGGCCACGGATTCTGCGGCTGCGTGAAGTGCATGGACGGGACCCCGCATCTCCAGCTACCAAGGGATCCCGGGTCTTCGAAAACCGTGTACCCAGGGGCTCGAAGGTGGCTTCGCCTGGATCACCCATGGAGAAAACGCGGTGAGTTGTTCAATGGTAAAGACGAGCCCGATGGAGCCCCGCGCACGAGGAGCGGCGAAGAAATCGACGAGCTTCTGAAAAATTGGGACGAGTGCCCTTCGCCGGGAAAGAAACGACCCAAGCCAGCGCCGCTGCTGGGTGTATGGAAAGCGAGGTCTGTTTTCCACGACTTGGAGTACTGGCCGGTCCTCCACGCGCCTCATAGCCTTGATGTGATGCACATTACGAAGAACGTTACGGAGAGTCTGCTTGGCACTATTTGCAATTCGGAGAAGTCCAAGGATGGGCCGAAAGCAAGATACGATCTAAAACATTTTGGCATTAGGAAAAATCTACAGGTCCCCGCCGATAGTGATGATGATGATGACGATGAGGATAAGACGGAAGGTCCTCCCCGCAAAAAGGCTAAGAAGAACACCGTGGTGCTTCCCGCTGCCTGCTTCACATTGAGTCCGCCGGAGCTTGAGCAGTTTTTCAGGTGCCTCGTAGAAGTCAAAGTTCCTCACGGATACTCAGGGAGTATAAGCAGATATCTGGACTTAGCGAAGAAGAGGTTCACCGGGATGAAGTCTCACGATTGTCATGTGCTCATGACGCAGATACTTCCTGTTGCGATCCGAGGGATAATGGACGAGCATGTCCGTGATACGTTGTTTGGCCTTTGCAACTTTTTCGACGTTATCACCCGGAAATCGATCGGCGTGAGGCAGCTCAAGATGCTACAGGATGAGATCGTGGTGATACTATGCGAGCTCGAGATTTACTTCCCGCCGGCATTCTGTGATATATGTGTACATCTCCTTCTCCATGTCGTTGATGACATCAGGCATCTCGGCCCGACGTTTCTGCACTACATGATGCCGATGGAAAGGCAGAATGGTGTCCTGAAAGGATACGTTCGCAATAGGGCCCGTCCAGACGCAAGCATGGCCAAAGGATTTCTAACCAACGAGTGCATCTCTTTCTGCGACAATTACCTAAGCACCGAAGACGATCAGGATGTCGGTCTGTCCACCAGGACGCACCGTGGCAGACTCAACGGAGTCGGTCACCGCGAGGGCTGCCGCGACGTCCATGTCGGCATTCAAAAACGACGCGACGACTTTGATAGGGCTCACCGGGTCGCGCTACAACACTTAAAGTTGATCGAGCCTTTCGTGGAAGAGCACAAAAGCTTAATCAATCAGAATTATATTGAAATGGGCGGGCCGAGGAAGATGGGAGACGTAACCAAAGAGCACAACTCCGGCTTCACGCGTTGGTTCAAGCAAAGTCAACTGACTGAAGCACGGAGAAAAATGCCTTCTACGGAAGATGAAAAACTCATATACATCTTATCACAGGGCCCCGGGCAGAACGTAAGGACCTATCAGGGGTACGACATCTCCGGTTACAGATTCTCCACCGAGGACAAGGACATGAGTAGCGAAAATCAAAACTCAGGAGTAACTATGCTATCATATGGCGATGCCGAGACTAATGTGGAAGAAAGATACTTTGGAAAGATCGAGGAGATATGGGAGCTCAACTACTGCGGAGAGACGGTGGTGCCAATGTTCCGTGTGAGATGGGCCAAGAATGTCAAGAAAGAAGGACGGTATTTCACCACAATGGTTATACCCGATGCTAAATCGAAGAACGCATCCGCGAAAAATGAGCCATGGGTACTCGCTAGCCAAGTTGACCAATGCTTCTTCATCACCGACCCGTCAAGGCCTAGCCGTGTTGTCGTGAGGAGGGGCAAGAGGAGCATCATCGGAATGGAAGGAGACGCCAACGAGGAAGACTTCAACAAGAACGGTGATCCGAAGATCGAGGAGGAGTTCGACAAGCACTTCGACATGCCTACTACCGGTAAAGTAAGAAGGAAGACATCCCTACCTACACACGGTTGTCCGTTCACGCGAAGAAATCTCAAGGTGGCCGGTATAAAGTATCCAGTCGCCAACAAAAAGGGAAAGAGACGCTAACTAAGCTAGATCGGAACCGAGACGAAGAAGAATTTTTTGTGTACATATGCTCATGTGTATGTTAGACAACCATATGTGTGTGTCATAAAAGATTGCGAAGAGACGTTATATTAAAATATATTCTAATATTAAATGTGTGTTTTATTTTTTTAATTGTAATTTATTGTTTTCTTTTTTTAATTATAATTAAATAAAATATTAAAAAAACTGGGGCAATATCAAGATTCGAACCTGGGTGTTAATCATTCACTCATAGCAAACCACTAGACTAGTAACACACATTTATCACAGTACAACCGTTCGAATTTTTTATTATCTATCCACACAATTCTGTGGCGCATCTCCAAAGTGATGCGCCATAGAATCGCTTTCCTAGTCAATGACATGTGGCCCCGCCAATCTGCCCACACAGCACGCCCACATATTTCTGTGGCGCACCACGGTGCACGGTGCGCCACAGAATTCGCACAATTCTATGGCGCATCTCTGCCTGGATGCGCCACAGAATTCTCTTACAGCCAATGACATGTGGCCCCGCTCCCTCGTCCCCAATCGATTCTCTCTCGCGAGACTTAGCGAAAAAATCCCTCGTTCTCTCTCGCGCACGACGAACCCTAGCTAGCAGCCGGCCGTGGAGGAGCACCAGGCGTGGAGGAGCACCAGGCCGTGGAGGAGGAGCAGGCGTGGATCGAGGAGCAGGCGTGAACCAGCGCCCGTGTGGAGGAGCAGGCGTGAACCAGCGCCCGTGGAGGAGGAGCGCCCGTGGAGGAGGAGCAGGCGTGGATCGAGGAGCAGGTCTTCGTCTTCATCACCTCGATCGCCATCGCCACTGCATCTCGACTCGAGGAGCAGGAGAAGGTACACTGCCCTCGATCTCTCTCCCTCTAGACCGCATCACCGAACTAGCCAAGCTGCCCTCGATCTGATAGATGATCTGCTAGGGTCTGGGCCCTCGGTATAATTTTTCCCTTCCCCCATTACCTTAATTTGTCTCTAGGGTTAGGGTTTGTGTTCGTGTTACCATGACTGCGATTTGATTCGAAGTTAACACGATTCGGAGCGGACGGTTTCGCAAGTCGGATTATTTTCAGTGTTATAATTGCTTATGACGTTATTCTAGTCGCCCGTTGCTGTTGTCTGATGCTGGATGACAGTCAGAAGAAGGGGAAAGAGAGAGAGGGTCGTATTTGGAATTGGTCCTTATGCTAGTTTATTACTCCAGGTTGGAGGAAGAAATAGAGACAAATTTTTTAAGTACTTTTATTAAATTGCTCCTTGTAGACGGGATCAATCGTTAGAAGCTGAGCACATATACACATAGAAAAAGACTAAATAGCTGGTTCTTCAGTTTGTAGCTGTATGTATTTGGAACTTTTTGACTTCCACCCCATGTAGCTATTGTGTCCTTCTATAGGAAGGCTTAAATGATTGTTGCATAAATGGATGTAATTATTAATATTTGCAGTGATTTTGCATTTGGATCATGGAGAACATGTGAAATGTATGTGAGAACTCAGTGGTGGACCTGTTTTGTACTTCCCTTGACCAGATCCAGTCATTAGCAATGTTCTTGATATATAGCTAAATGTTTTCTTGATTATATAGAGATGTTCAACCATGAGAATATAGTATCACTTCCTCAGTCTAGGAGTCCTGGTATCTTTCTTCTTCATGTGGCATTTCTGTTTCAAAGGAAACAAAACAATTAGTAATTAAGTACTGGATCGATGCCCTGTGAAGATTACTGTTTTTAGCTCTGTAATTGTGTGTTCTGTCAGGTATATAGAATTTATTCGACCTCTTGATCATTATTCTGTCAGGTATACTTCTACTTTGAATCATTGTTCTGTCAGGTACCATTGAGAAGATCATAATGTACCTCTGTTTCATTGATCTCAACCATTGCTGTGCTTGGATTAGGAGCATTGATGAGGAATATTTAAAGTGTGTATGATCTTGAGAGGAAGATTTCGACGTTTTGGGATTTTTGTGCAGGTTTTTTCTTTTTGAGATGCCAATGTTTCGCGAGGAAGTTGATTCATTTCCTTCCGAGCGAATTCTGGCACTCCTAGACATAGGAAAAATAGCATAGGTCATGCCCAAATTTTCTATGAATTTTATACTTAGTAGTTTCATAGGAAAATGATTTTGTGTGTGTATTGGATTTTGTGTTTCAATAATAGTTTCATATGAAAATTAGCTAATAGACGCTTATTATGCTACTTCTGCTCAGTACCAATTTTTTTGTCTCCAATGGTACTGATTTATTTATTTTGCCTATGTTACAACTGCCCTTAGTCTTGATAAAATTGCAATGGAGCAGTGCTCCATTGCAAGCTAGAGTGACTCTCCTAATCATTAGTCACCAAATCTGGTGAGCCAATGCAAAGGCTTCCATAACCAATCATCAAATATGGCCGGCCAATGAAACGACTTTCAGGATCTAACATGGAACACCATCCACAACTGTTAGTACTATAACACATTGTTCACATTGTCCAATTAAGAAAACCCAACAATACATAATGCAGAATAGAATGTTCAACGTCAAATGAACTGTAGTGCCAAACACACATAGAGTCGAGACCATGCATCAAATCTGGCGAGGCAGATGGGAGGCATCAAGCAAATGATCCAGATGGGCCACCCTACAAAAGGTAGAGTGGGCAATGGGTGTGGTAGCAAACACTATTGCCATGCACATGATGATCACCACAGATGCATGGCCCTACACCGTATCATTATGGGCCAGCATGTGCATCACACCTAACTCACAGGAAGATCTCAACAACGAAAACCTAACACAAACGGAGGAGGGAAAAAACTAGTAGTATGAATGTCGATGCATATTTTGGCAAGACTCTATCCTACCTTTTCCCAACAGTGAGGGCTGCGGTTTCATTTGCATGGAGAGAAAGGTCAACAGTTGCACGCTAAATTAATTCTTAAGTCGCCCCCAGTATGATCATTGTCATGTTTATGTTTTCATTGAATGATTAAATTGGTTTCTATATTAGAATGCGTGGAAAAATATGTGTACGATAAATTCATTTTATAAACCATGAAAGTGTGGCACTGCTAGCTTGATGTGCGAGCATTGAGCTGTAACAGAATAAATAACATTGGGTATAATTCAGTTTTCTTGGAAAAAGTCACTCATGTTCTGTATATACCACTGGGAAAGAATCGTCAGCTAACCTTGTCCACTAGGAGACATATTTTAAGATTCATTACAAGAAAAAAGGCTAGTAGTATTCAGAGAAGTATATCTACTCGAGTACCACAAATTAGCTAACCTTGTCCATGAATTTCAGCGTAGCCCATGTGTTTCTGTAGCATGTCTTCAGGTTTACAAAGTAAAACCAGGACCGAACGCTACCATGTTCAGTAAATGAAACTATCGTGGGGGCAGTGTACTGTGGTGATGAATTGTGCAAGGGTGGCACTGACTTGGTGGCAGATTTGATTCCACTCAAAGTACACTCTCCCCTTGACCATACCTCCTGTGCAAAATATTGATTCCAATCTGGCTATAAATTGTGTCACGCACACTTGCACCTACCTCACACTCCATGTCTCTGCCAACTTCTGCTCCACGATGCATCTCGCCATGCCTTTGGCTTCAAAACAAAGGCATTCTGATGCACTCCATGAAATATCTTTGCTTTTCGTCCAGGTTACACATGGTGGAGCTCCCCAAAGTATTTGGCCAAAATAGTTGGGTGGCGATCGTATCTGTACATTCAATTAAATAGCACGAACGAGTTAAGAAATGGCAAAGCATAATTAAATTATAACAAACCCAATTCACTAAAACAGAAAAACTATACCAAGGCAATAGCCTAGTCCATCCATGGTGGAAGCCACTAGCAGTATCAAATCTGAAGAACTTTGAGACACTATAGCAAGTATGTTCGGGTACTCCAATAGCTTGGTCTGGCTATCCTCACCTACCTTCTTATCCTCCTCCGATGTATCCTTCTCCTCTTCCTCTGGGCACTTCTTTTTATGGCCATTACCGAGTAGCACTTGAGCTGCTGAAGTACCAAAAATATTAAGCAGCGCAAACTTCCATCAGATAAGTACTGCATCTACTACTGAACTTAGGGGAAACATAGTTTTAGTTGCGAGCTTTGGTTGGATGGTTTGTGAGCTGCAGTTGGCAGAATGTTTTCATGTGGCCAAACAAGCTGATTTGTTATATAAGCTGATGTGCATTTCTCTACACAAAAAAGCAGAAATTACCACCTTGGAAGTGGTTACAGTGCTACAAAAAAAGCATAGTCAAATCAAAGTAGTCATAGATCCAGCCTAGCAGCTATTTAGTATCTATCTTGGATAAGTGTAAACTGAATTTTGATGTACTTTTTAACTAGAGCACTATAATTCCTTGCTGACTATAGCCCACATGCCTCTGATTCCACACTCCAGATCACATTCGACAATATCATTCACAGGCCTGTAGCTTTCCTCCATTTGTCTGTCCCTCATCTTGCTCAGCCTTTGCCCTACTACTATACTCATCATAGGATACAATTGGAGTGCAGACCCCCAACATGCCTCGATTATTCCAACTCCACTGTTCCCTTCTGCTGCAACTGACCCCCCCTATCTGCAGTGACCTTTGCAGCAAAAGAAAATGTAGGCTTGCCTTGCACCGAATGATTCATAGGAGCACTTGCACCATGCACACTTGCATGTATCTTTCTTTATACTACTTGAAGTGCCAGTACTAATAGGGATTAGGAATCATACCTCATACATGAATGATAACGAAGTAGTTTATATTGAATAATTTGAAATCCAACTCAAAAACTCAAATTTGAATGTTATTACAGAAACATGTCTGGCTCTTCCAAGCACGTGTCCGTGCCCGAAGCCGGTGCCGAGGAAGAGGGCTGGGAGGCCCACGCTGCAACCAGAAGTGAGGAAGAGGACGTTGATTGGGGGTACTTGGAGGAAGAGGACCAGGATAAGAGCACCGATGGTGGTGGCACTGACCGCACGGCGGCTGGTGGTAGCGGCGACGCCGCCCCGACGACCGATAAGAAGAATAAGAAGCCCCGGGCCCCAAGGAAGGATCGTAAGCCGCAAGTGCTCGCGAACGTCACCGATACAATCACCAAGGTCTCGCCGAGTGGCCTACCATTGGCGCCTCGATCTGTTACCTCAGGGTACGGCATGCAGCTAGGGTGCATCGTGCGGGAAAGCATGTCGATCAACACGTTTGACCTTAGAAGCGACGACAACAAGGCTTTGGTCGAAATCCTTCTGAAGAAGCTTCACCAGCGATACACGTTCCCGGAGCCGTTCAACAAACAGGTGGACTCTTTAGCCATCACGAAGATGAGCACCGCGTTGAGCAGCTGGAAATCCCGGGTGAAGAAGAAGATTGAAAAAGGTAAAAGCTGGGAGGAGATCAGTCGAAAAGACCCGACGCTTCTGAAAGAAGATTTCGAGATATTTAAGCAGTACTTGAACACCGAGGAGTGTAAAAAATGGACAAAATGGGGGCAGGATATGCGGGACCAAAACATAGGGCACCAACATCTCGGAAGCGGTGGTTACCAAGGAAAACAGGCTACTTGGGAGAAGGAGGACCGCGAGATGGAACGTCTCGGAAGAGATAACCCCTGGCACAAAATCACGGACTTACAAGTTAGGAACTTTGTCCGATCCCGGTACTTCTTAGACTGGAAGACGGGGGAATTCGTGACGAAAGACGAGGACGTGAAGGAATTTGAGAAACATTTGGTAAGGACACATATATCTCAAGTACATGTATATTGCATTGATCTAATAATTAGATAATGGGCTCACCTTAATTTCCTTTTGTCCGAAGGAGAGGGAGTTGCGGAAATCTGACTCGTCCGAAGGGTCGACGAGTCGGTGGGACACGCCTTTCAACAGAGCGACGAACGCATACAAGCAAAGGCCGTTGGATGCCCCGCCGACGTCAGCTGGCCGCATCTCCGGCTTTGGGCTAAACATGAAGGTAGCCGAGTACTACTCAGATGCCAAGTCAGAAAAGAAGAGGAAGACGAAATCGACTAAGGATGATGAGGAGGTTGCGGAGCTGAAGAAGAAGATGGCGGCTCTAGAGAAGAAACTGGAGAGCAGAGAGGTGGACCCCGACAGGCTCAACCGATTAGTGGATGAGAGGCTCAAGGAAGTCATCCCCGCTGGGCTGATGGAGGGGCTAGCTTCCTGGAATGCGGGGGGTCAAATTGGACCGATCCATCTGCCCAGCTTCATCGGCAGCAACTCAAGCATGAACCAGCAAGTGCCGCCGCAACAGCTGACCCCCCAGACGCCGGCGCCACTCCTTCTGGTCACATCGCCGCCCCCTTCGGCAGCAATGCCGAAGAATGATGGGCAGGGCACCGTCGCCCTTGTCTCGACACCCGCCGAGCTAGACGCCATCACCAAGGTAACTAATTAGTTAATCGTGATCTAACTACGCATTCTCAAGATGACTGTCATCTCATGATGCCTGGTATGTTGCACAACAGGACGAACCTTGCGTACTACTGCATCGTGTGGTGCCGGGCGGAGAGTTGGTGGATGTTGCTACCGGCACTATTATACAACCCATGCAACGCACTATGCACCACTCTCGAATGGACCAGAACGTGATGAAGGTGAAGTTGGCCAATGTAGTGCCGGAGTATCGCGACGTCCTCCCCCCCTTTCAACCTCCAGGCTGCGACGAGGAAAACTTGGTACTTGGAGAGTGCACGACTTGGGTGATGCAATGGCCGAAGAGCCAGATTCGTCTTGGGGGGGGTCTTGTGATCAAGCGCAACACCGGCGCCACATCCCCTATGGCCCCGCAGAATAAGATCGTCCGGCCCATGAAGAAAAGAGCCCTTCAGACTGCACCCAAGGCCGCCGCCCCTCAGAAGGAAACAGTACTCGTCGCCACCACCACCACCCAGAAGGAACCGGCGGTTGTTGCCACCACCACCCAGAAGGAACCGGCGGTTGTTGCCACCACAACAAGGCACAAAGTGTTGTTGGGAAATATGCCGCAACGACCGCCCAAGAGATCATCAAAAGCAGTTGTGCCTCAACCGCCGGCATCACAGCCGCCGGCATCACAGCCGCCGTCACCACCAAAGGACGTGGACAACCAGTTTGCTGGAGCCGCCGGTGTCGAAGACTATCATTACGATGACAATGTCGACATCAATGCCTACCTCAACACGGGCTACAGCCAAGATAGGTACATGCCTGATATGAATCGTGACGACGAAGCCTTCCGCAGTCACGACGATCAACCTAGACGTACTGAAGTCACGCAGCGTCTGACCTACCCGGAGGGTACAGTATTCAGCCCTGGCACACTGCATAAGACAATCGAAGGGTCGTCCCGAGCACCCGCACCCCCAGCTCCCTCACCCCCAGCTCCCGCAGCAGATCAAGCCACCGCCAGCAAGAAGATTAGGAAGAGACCTGCTAAAAAGGTCCAGCATACTAAGATCTTGGCCGACGCCGTGATACGACCCCCTAAGGATGGCTTGACCCGCTTGCATGAAGCTGGGAAACCGATACTGGGTCCGGACGAGATACATGGGGCAACTGGACCAATGCTCACATTGCAGAACATTATCGTGATGCTAGAGGGTCTCCTTCTTCAAGACAAGTGTCCAAATTACCCTGTGTTCACGGTCAAGGTGCCAGAGGGCCCGGACTTCGTCAACGAAGACCCCGCGGGACTGTTCTTCATAGCGTATGAGGATATCTTCAGTCTGTTTCACTCGAGACGGCTGGACTATAACTTGGTCCGCCTATACGCGCTCAATGCTCAGCTGCAGATCCAGCGAGAGTTACCCCCTAACGTTATGGTAGCGGATCCCTACTACATGCGTGATAGCCAGCTGGAGGAAGGATCAAGTACACGGACCAAGGCAGTGAAGTACCTCGAGAGCTTCATGTTGAGAAACGGTCAGAACAAGACGGACATTCTTTTGCCTGTCTTCCCCGAGTAAGTCTCGCGATCGTCTTAGCTAATGTTTTTTTCTAGGTTTCATCCATTGCTTATCCTGGATTCAATTGCATGTGTTGAGCAGGGACACATACTGCACACTCATCGTGCTTTGCCCACAATATTCACTTGCCCAATACTTCGACTCGTCGAATGTGACGAAGAGGAAAGACTACACCAGAATAAGGGGTGTTCTCGATGAGGCTATCAATGGCTACGCCCAAAATGGAGGCACATTCGAAAAGAAACAAGAATGTATCAGGCCGGCTACTGGCAAATACGGGTTCAGGCACGTGACCGATTTCCCCTGCATCAAGCAGCCGGCTTGGAGCACGAAAGAGGCCTTCTATGCCCTCCATCACCTCAAAGGGATTGTCCGCGATGCAAACAATTTGAATCATCCTTCTAGACTCCGAGACTGGTCCAACAAAATGGCGGGGGAAATCTCACAGGAAGATCTTATACAAGATTTTCATCGTATCAAAGTCAAGTTGTCGGAGATAATCATTGAAGATGTCAACAAAAAGGGAGGGCCCTTGCACCAACCCATAGGGTTATGCCAGAGGGATATCCAGGAACGCCTAGAGCGGCAGGCTGATCGTAGGACGTGGATGACCAAGGACCTATATAAGCCGTTTCCGGCGCCGCTCCAGTTGAGGTATCGTTGATCGAGGTGTGCGTAGCTAGCTACTATTAGTTTGTTTAACAAAATTTGCTTAACTTATATAAGCCTAGCTACTATATTAGTTTAGCTCTAAACTTAGGCATAGCTAGCTACTATTAGTTGCTCTAAACTTAGTCCTAGCTAGCTACTATTAGTTAGCTCTAAACTCCTAGCTAGCTACTATTAGTTTGCTCTAAACTCCTAGCTAGCTACTATTAGTTTGCTCTAAGTTAACTTAGGCCTAGCTAGCTACTATTAGTTAGCTCTAAACTCCTAGCTATCTTTGATGTTTATTTTTTGTTTTCTTAGTTGTTTTTTTGAACATATATGACTTAGTTGTTTTTTCTTTATACTTACTAATATGCTTTGTGTCTATCTATATAGATGACGTACTACGTCGTGTTCGAGGGTCGGGTTCCAGGAGTCTACGACGAGTGGAAGGACTGCAAAGCACAGGTCGACAAGTTCAGCGGCAACTGCTATAAAGGATACAAGACTAGACACGAGGCGGTTGCGAAGTGGAGGGACCACCAGAAGAACAAGATGAAGACCTCCAACAAGCTACCGTTGATCTTGCTCTCCATCGTCGTCGTGCTTGTAGTCTATTTCATCTTATCTTAGGCCTTATCGAGTAACTATGTGGTGTCATGTTCGATGAACTATGTGGTGGCATGTTCGATGATGTTTGATGTATCACTATGTTCGATGATGTTCGATGAACAAAATTTGATACTTTTGCACTATGGATCACTATTGTATATTATGTTATTATCGAGTAATGTGTGACTTATATCTTTGTCAAATATCACTTATATGTTTATATATTTGTGAAATATCACTGCTGTGAATAATTCCTGTATAATTCCTGTATAATTCCTGTATATTCAAACTGTATACAGCAGAAACAATTCAAATTTCGAAATACAGTAGATATTTCTGTGGCGCACCTTTTGACAATTCTGTGGCGCACCTTCTTCTGTGGCGCACCAGTTGGAGATGCGCCACAGAACAGATAATTTCTGTGGCGCACGGGCTGGGTGCGCCACAGAATCCACAATTTCTGTGGCGCACAGGCTGGGTGCGCCACAGAAATTATTTTTGTGGCGTGTGTTCTGTGGCGCACCCCTGTGGCCCCAGGGTGCGCCACAGAATTGGTTTTTGGTGCGCCACAGATGAGGGTGTCCCTACTAGTGTGGTCGAGAAGAAAAAGGAAGATCCCAAGGCTGCCACCGCATGGCGCATGTGTGTCGACTACACCGACTTGAACAAGGCATGCCCCAAGGATCCTTTCCCGCTACCTCGCATCGATCAGGTGATCGATTCCACTGCCGGCTGTGAGCTGTTGTCTTTCATAGATGCCTACTCTGGTTTCCACCAGATTGCACTCAACCCTGCTGATCAAATAAAGACTGCTTTCATTACCCCGTACGGGGCTTATTGCTATCGTGTCATGTGTTTTGGCCTGAGGAATGCGGGTGCAACCTATCAGAGATGCATGCAGAAATGCTTGCATGACCAGCTCGGCAAGAATGTGCAGGTGTACGTAGATGACATTGTCATCAAAACGAATAAAACACATACTCTGCTTGCCGACCTGGAGGAAACCTTTGCTAACCTACGCAGGTACAAAATGAAACTGAATCCGAGTAAGTGTACGTTTGGTGTACCAGCTGGAAAGCTACTCGGTTTTCTGGTTTCTAGTCGGGGCATTGAAGCCAATCCGTCTAAGATAAAAGCTATTGAGAGCATGTCTTTGCCGAGATCATTGAAGGATGTGCAGAAGTTCACGGGTTGTCTGGCATCTCTGAGCCGCTTTCTTGGCCGGATGGGCGAGAAGGCTTTGCCTCTGTACCAGCTGATGAAGAAAAGCGACAAGTTTGTCTGGACTCCGCAAGCGGATGTGGCATTCAATGAGCTGAAAGCAATGCTGGCTAGTGCTCCCGTCTTGGCTAGTCCGCTACCCAAGGAGCCTATGCTGCTGTACATTGCCGCGACTAACCGAGTAGTCAGCGTGGTGATAGTGGTGGAGCGAGAAGAAGAAGGCAAGAGTGTGCAGCGCCCAGTCTATTATCTCAGTGAGGTGTTGTCCAGTTCCAAGCAAAACTATCCTCACTACCAGAAGATGACATATGGTGTGTACCTGGGCGCCAGGAAGCTGAAACATTACTTCCAGGAGCATCCCATCACTGTCGTGAGCTCAGCTCCCATCTCGGACATCATGGGTAACAAGGAGGCGAGTGGCAGAGTAGCCAAGTGGGCGATCGAGCTAGCCGCGTACGCTCCCGCGTATACGAGAAGAGAAGCAATCAAGTCTCAGGTACTGGCGGAATTTCTTGTGGACTGGGCCGAGATGCAGTATGAACCTCCCGCTCCAGTTTCCAACTATTGGAAGATGCACTTTGATGGCTCAAAGGTGAAAGAAGGCCTCGGGGACTGCCATTCCTTACCCGGGGACTGCCACTCCCTACTCGGGGACTGCCACTCCCTACCCGGGGACTGCCATTCCTTGCTCGGGGACTGCCGCCCTCAACGCAGAAGCTGTTGCGTTCATTAAAGAAGTTCTTGCCAATCGATCTGGGCTGCAGAGAAGCGCTCCTACTCCTCCTGTGCAACCAACAGAGCCTGTCCCAATGGAAATGGACGAACCAGTGTTTCCCGTGCGGGAGACACCGAGCTGGGCAGTGCCCATATTATCCTTTCTAAGGGACGGCACTTTGCCTGAAGATGAGGTGACTGCAAGGCAGGTTCAGAGAAGGTCCAAGGGCTACACCATAGTTCGAGATGTGCTGCACAAGAGAAGTGCCACTGGCGTGCTGCAACGCTGTGTGAGCCCAGAGGAAGGAGAAGAAATCCTGGTGGAGATACATCAAGGAGAATGTGGGCATCACGCCTCTTCTCGGGCTTTAGTCAAGAAAGCCTTTCGGCATGGCTTCTACTGGCTCACCGCACTGCAGCAAGCTGAGGATATCGTGAGAAAGTGCGCCGGCTGCCAGATGTTCGCAAGTAAGATTCACATGCCAGCTTCCGAGTTGAAGACAATCCCTATCACATGGCCCTTTGCTGTCTGGTGCTTGGATATGGTTGGTCCTTTCAAGCCGGCTAAAGGCAACATGACTCATATCTTGGTCATGGTGGACAAGTTCACCAAGTGGATCGAGGTGAAGCCTATTCGGAAGTGCGATGGGGTCACAGCTGTGAAGTTTGTGAAGGATGTGATCATGAGATATGGCTACCCGCACAGTATCATCACCGACAATGGCACCAACTTTGCAGAGGGGGCAATGGTGCGATTCTGCAGAGATAAACATATCCGACTAGACGTTGCGTCAGTCGCGCACCCTGCCTCCAATGGGCAAGTTGAGAGAGCAAATGGGATGGTACTGGCAGGCATCAAGCCAAGGCTGATTGAGCCGTTGCTGAAAACACCCGGGTGTTGGCTAGAAGAGTTGCCAGCGGTGTTGTGGAGTCTAAGGACTACCCCTAACCGGTCAACCGGCTACACGCCATTCTTCTTGGTATACGGGGCCGAAGCCGTGTTGCCAATAGACTTAGAGCATGACTCCCCCCGAGTAGCCCTCTACACTGAGGTGGAGGCGAGAGAAGCTCGAGAAGACGACGTTGACCTGCTTGAAGAAGCAAGAGAGCTGACTCTGTCACGTTCGGCTATCTACCAGCAAAACCTGCGGCGCTATCATAGCCGAAAGGTGAACCCAAGGGTTTTCCGAGAAGGAGACATGGTCCTTAGGCTTGTGCAGCGCACAGCTGGGATGCACAAGTTGTCTCCCCCATGGGAAGGGCCCTTCATTGTGAGCAAAGCGCTGCACAATGACGCGTACTATCTTGTAGATGTGCGCCCATCGCAGGCGAACAGGGCAGATAAAGCTGGAGAGGAAACCAAGCGCCCCTGGAATGTAGCTCTACTTCGTCGTTTTCATTCGTAAGCAAAGATGTGTATGTACCCTTTCATCCGAGTTGAAATTCTACTCTGCAATCTAAAATTGTTCTCGGGGACTGCCCTCGCCCAAAATTGCTCTAAGTGTTTTTACTCGGCTTATTCCTTTGTCTATTCGGTTGCTCCACTTCAGAACTCAAAGGTGCATTGAGTACTGTGTTTAAACCTATATGCCAACTCTTCGACTCTGCTGCTGTCCGAAACCCGGCTTCATGGCAAGCAAGAGAACAAGCAAAAGGTCAATGAGCACACGAAAATCACTAAGGAAGAAGGAGTGCAGGAACCGAGTAGGTTGTCGGTTACTTTTTGTTCCTCGTTTTCGTCTTCTCGGCTAGGTGGTGGGCTGCGTTACCATGATTGTTTCTAGCGGCCAAGTATTTGCAGCCTTGCTCCTTGATTCTTGTGACTCGAATACCAAACAAGCGACAAGTCGCAGGTAGAGCAGAGATGAAAAGACAGGGTGAATAAGAAAAGCTACTCGGGGACTCGCATGGAAACACAACTCGGCATTAAGCCAGTGTCGTTCAAATTGATTAATGTCAACGTAAACCGAGTGGGCATAAAAACTGAGTAGCAAGCAAGATAAAGGTAGTCTGTTACATCTGCTCCCGGCATTCCGGGGATCTGATAAAGTGTTCAAGTGAAAGAAAAGATCGCAGGTTGCTTCAAGTTGAAGAGGAGATGTTCTCGACGCTGGCCTTGGCGGCTGTTTCCTCGGCGGCGGTCCTGGCAGCAGTTTCTTCGGCGGCAGTCGTGGCGGCTGTTCCTTCGGTGCTGGCGTGGGTAGCATCAGCCTCCGTCTGCACGGCGGCGGATTCCTCCATCTCGGCGTCCTCCTGGGTGGCCGCCTGCTCGGAAGTGGCCGTGGCCACCGAGACGGGTCCCAGAGCCGAGGAGGAGCCTGAAGCGTGGCCAGGAGGGGGCACCGTGTCGTCGAGAGCAGCACCTGAGGAGGTGCCGAAGTCGAGTGGCTCGCTGTCGATGTGCGCCCCTTCGTCTTCATCGCTACTCGCGACGACGGTGGCCTTGCCCTTCCCGGCCTTGCCCTTGGGAGATTCGAAGTAGTCCCCAATTTCTTCCTCGTCGTCATCTTCGTCGTCCTCGTACTCGGTGTCGGGTTCGGGGACGCCATCGATGTAGACCTCCGTCTCGGCGCACTCTGCGACATCATATGCAATCTGCTTGCGCAAGGCCACGCTATCGGCATCAGTCTCCCACTTGGAATTATTGCGCTTCCCGCGGATGAGCTGCATGTCCAGGTTTTCATACCAGGACGCAATGCAGAGAAGCATCACGTCCGCACCAGCACGGGCTCCGGAGGCTCGCCATTTTTTCAACTCGGCCTTCACGCCTTCCAGCTTGAGGGCGAGCGCCCGCATGCTTTTTGGCTCAGGATCATGGGGCCAGAACAGCCGGTGGAGCTCAAAGCCCGCATGCATCAAATCAGTCCCGCAGCCGGCCAGCTGTTCGAAGTAACCTTTGAGCACCTGCAAGCTGTCCTCGATATCAGCCCTGGTGTCAATCGGCTCACCCAGCGAAAGGCGAACTGCTCGGGCCTTGGCTATCGAGGGCGCAGAGGTAGACTCAAGACGAGGCCAGATATCTGAAATAGCAAGTGGCAAGATCAAAAAACCGAGAAAGAAAAAAGGAAGCCGAGAAGGAATAAGACCGAGAAGAAAAGATGCAATGAAGAGAAGAACTTACCGACTAGTTGGCGGCGCAGCTGCTGCAGCTTGGTTCTCCAAGATTCCTCGTTGCTAATGTGCTTTGACTGGATCTGGCGCAAGGTGTCCATCTGAGCGAAAAGATCAGCATTGGCCTTCTTCAGAGTCTCGCATTCAGCCTCGAGGGCCCTCTCCTTGGCCTTGAAAGTGGTCTCGGCCTTGGCTTTCTCGGCGATGGCCGTGTCCCTCCCGGCGCCAATCTTCACGGCATCTTGGAGTGCATTCTGAAGCTGGAGCTGCAGCTTCTCCATCTCGGTGGTATGGTCCTTCACCAGAGTAATGGCCTGCTCGGATAGCTGCTTTTCCACCTCGGCTGGCTTGACGCAGTCTTGGTGCGCCTCAGCAAATGACTTATAATCTTCTGCGAAAAGACAAGATGAGGTCAGTAAACGGGCAGAGAAGAACCGAGTTCAAGGACATACCAAGTAAACAGCAAACTCACCTTCAAGTTTCTTTATCGTGGCCTCGGCGTTCTCCACGAAGCTACGGCATTTTTCATGCTCATCGGCCAAGGCTTTCAGTTTCTCTGCAGAGAAGGAAAGGTCAGTGCGTAAAAAAGCAGAAGCGGGCGTAACCATAAAACGCAGGAACCGCGTGGCTAAAGGCGTACCTTGCACTTCGGCCAGCTGTTGGGTGCTGTCGTTTGCATTTTTGCTCGCGGCCTCAGCAACTAACTTCTCCTTCTCCAGCGCAGCAATTCGCCTCCTGGCGATGGAGTGGTTCCAGAGAAGGATGCGGTATAAGTTGGTCCGCTTAAGAACGCTATCCTGAAAACCGAGAAGAAAATGAGTTAGGCAAAGCAGAGAAGATTCGGCCCGAGTAGGAGGCTGCTCGGAGAGTATCCGCCTACTCGACCCAAATCTCGGGGACTGGGGGGTGATGGTAAGAAAGAAGAAAGGCGGGTAGAAGAGAAGAAAATTCAACTCGGAAAAGGCAAAAAGACTTACTGCGTAGCTCTGTTCGATATCTTCGGCGTTCTTGCGGTGCAAGAACATCTTGGCTGCGAGGGTGGCGGTGTCGGTGGAGACGGACATGGGCTGGTGTCCCAGGTCGATCTTGTTCCACTCCACGCGGTAGTGGTCGACGGAGCCAAGGGTCAAGCCGTGTCACTTCTCCTCTCCGAGAACCCCGCTGTCCCACTTGGCGCTGATGTAGCCGACAGTGTCCAGTACCTGCTCAAGACCCTTGGAGGTTATTGGCTTGTCTTGGGCTCCCCGAGAAGCAATATTGACGGGTTTGTTCTGGGCTGGATCGAAGGGAGGAGTATTCCTGGCTACAGCTTTCCTACCCTTCTGAATAGCTACAGCTTTATCTTGGGGAGGGAAGCCGATGCTATGTTGGTGGCTAACCTCAATCATATACTCCGGGTAGCAAGGCTGGCCAGCAGCGCGAGCGCCCGCAGAGAGCGCAGCAGGAATCGGGCCGGAGTCGCGGATCACGAGTGCTCCGCCTGTGGATGCGCCTTGGTCTCTGGCCCTCTTCTTTGTTTGCTCCTTCTCGATTTCCTGCTTCTCGACATCCTCGGTTTTCTTCCCGTCAGTCTTGGCCTCTGCCTTCTCGGCGATTGCCTTCTCGGCAGCTTGCTTCTCGGCCTTCTTCTGCTCAGCCCTGGCCTTCTTCTGCTCGGCCTTAGCTCTCTCAGCAGTTTCTTTCTCGGCTTTGGCCTTCTCGGCGGCTTCCTCCTTGGCCTTGGCCTCCTCAGCAGCCACCTTATCGGCAGTCTCCTTCTCAGATAGACCTTTCTTGGAACAGTAATCCCTCAGAGCATCAAGGGCCTGTTGCTTGGCTGCTCGCCCGGGAGGGCTGGATGTGTCCTTGCTCTGTGGAGACGAGGAGGAAGTTGGTGGTGTAGGGCCTTGCGCAGTCGGTGGCGTAGGGCCTTGCGCAGTTGGTGGCGCCGCTGCAGCTCCTGGCAGAACACCACTCGGTGCGCTGCCTGGCAGTGGGTAGACATCCGCTACGATAGCATCCGCGGCGGTGTCGTCTGTCGTCAGCTGCTCGGCGGCGACATTCTCTTGTGCGGCAGCCTCGGTGGTGGGCTGCTCTACTTCTGGCCGCTCAAGGGCGGCGGCGTCTGGCATTTCTTGTTCTTGGTTCTCCTCGGCGTTGCTAGCCGGAGGAGAAGGGGGTCTCTCGTCGTGGACGGCGGTGTCTTGTGCTGCTGGTTCTGATGCTGCTCCTTGTGCTGGATTGGCAGCAGCAGCACTGGCGTCGCGATCCTCATCAACATCGTCCAGGCTAACCAGAGGTACTGGTTTCTTCTGGGCTTGGTCGAACGCGAGGGCTGCGTTCGCGTCCATGGCAGGACTGCAGAGAAGAAAGAGATCAGGGATTGGAAGAAGATTTGGGAGAAATCAGTACTACGCGAGAAGGAGGGCAAACGAGAAGAAAACTCACGCATTGGTGGACTTAAGCTGTCGTCGGGGTTTCTTGACAGTAACCTTCTTCTTCTTCTCGGCGGCCTCCTCCTTCTCGGCGGGCTTCCTCTTCTTGGCCGGAGGTACCTGCGCTTCGCTCCCAGTCCGCTTGCGGGTTTCGGGAGGGGCAGTAGACAAAGGTTGGACGACGAGGGGCGCATCGCCCTCGTTCTCCTCGCCCTCATCCTCGTCGTCCCTCTCCGCAGCGGCCTCATCTGAGAAGTTCAAAGGAGAAGAAGGAAGAATCAGAAACAGCAGTGCAAGGGATTGGTGTTTCTCAGAAGCAAACAAGATGAAAGTAACAATACCGTGAGAGCCTTCATCTGACCAAGTGCGGAGAGCATCGCGCTTGTCAGGAACGGGACTGCTCGGTTCCGCGTCATCAGAGGGCAGCATGTCATCCTCCTCGCGATCGGCGAACCAGTTGTCTTCAAAAACTTCGCGACTCTCAATCAGCTGTCGAGTAAGAGTCTGAAAGACAGAGAAGGATCATAAGTAAACCGAGTAGCAGGATGGAACTCTACTCGGATAGGCGTGCAAACACAAAGCACACTAAGCCTATGCGGTTTTCTAAGTATTCTACTCAGACAGGCGTGCAGACACAAAGCACACTAAGCCTATGCAGTTCTCCAAGTGTTCTACCCGGATAGGCGTGCAAACACAAAGCATACTGAGCCTAAGTGCGAGTCGACTAAGTGCTATACTCGGTGCGCCAGGTGATTGCTAGTCGAGGCGGAAAGGAAAGTTATCTACTCGGGAAGCAGAGGCAAAAGCAGAGTAGGAACAGCGTACCCGGGCAATCGGTAGCGTGCGGCTGTACGGGGCGAAGCCATACCGCCACCTCTCGGTGAGGCTTGTCTTCAGCATGTTCCTGGCATGATAGGCAACATCCGCGTCGTCGATTTCGATGGTGGTGGTCCTGGTGCAGTCGCGCGGGCCTCCCATGTAACACATGAGATGGCAGCGCTCCTGCAGAGGGAGTACTCGGCGCTTGATCCAGCATATCACCGGGTCGTCATTCTTGAGGCCCAGCTTCTTCAACTCGCCGAGTCTGTCTTCTATCTCGACGGCGATCTCGTCGATGTTGGGCTTCTCCTTCCAGTTCGACCCGAGTGGAGCACGGTTCCTCCAAGCGGGCAGGTTGATCCGATCATCAACCACACCTCCTTCCGTGGCGGGGACGTTCTTGACGTAGAAGAAGGTTTGCTGCCACATTCGGCAGGAGTCCAGCCCCTGGATGCGGGGATGGTTCGTACCCGTCCGCTGCACCATCATGGCACAGCCCGTGTCGGTGGCGCGGCCGATACCTGCACCGTCTTTCTTCCCGACAGATTGTTGGCGGAGATTGAAGTACCTGAGCCACGTATCAGTCGTAGGCCTGATGCCGAGGAAAGCCTCGCAGACCACCGCGTGGTAGGCGAGGAAGACGACCGCGTTGGGCGGCAGGTGATGCATCTGCAGCCCGAAGTGGTCGAGGAACTCGCGCAGGAAGTTGGAGGCGGGCAGTCCAAAGCCGCGCTCGAAGTGCGACATGAAGACCACCCGCTCGCCGTCCTGCGGAGTTGGCACGACCTCGTCGTCGGGTGCCCGGCACTCCACGCCGGGGGGAACCCTTCTGCTGGTCACGAGCCAGGCGAGATTGGCCTTGGTGACGGAGGAACCCGCCCAGCTAGCCTTGGCCATCGTCGCGAGTGGGAAGAGTGGATGATTTTCGAGTGGGGGTGCTCGGTGGGGTGAGTCCGCGGCGGCGCAGAAGCTTGCGCGGCGGCGGAGGGCTCGGTGGAGAAGAAGAACAAGAGGCAGAAGGGGAAAAGAGCAGGGAAGAAGAAAGGGAAGTTACCGCAGGGGTATTTATATCTCCCTCGCGGTATTACCGTTACCACCCGCGGTTGTGGGATCGACTGTGGCGTGTGGTGGGTCCTGTGGCCGGCTAGAAACGCACACAAGCGCGGGTTGCGCGCGTAACGGCCGCATTTGATCCCACCTTCAGATCGTGGCCAGTAACTGCGCGTGATGGGACATGACGGCCGGTGGGCCCACGGCGTGAAAACTGGACACGTGGCGTCGTGTCCTGGGCAACCAAACGACAAGGTCGTGGATGCTTGACACGTAGGCAGTGCCTGCGTGAAGGGCTGGATGTTGCTCTGCGCTGCAGAGGCTCAGTTTGCGAATTTTCGCTAAGTCTTTTTACTCGGATACAGAGTAGAAAGCAACTGCTACTCGGAAAAGGAAACCCAAGATACTTTCCGGATAGCTACTCGGAGGACCTAATCGGTCATCTTGAGGTTCGATGGCTGAGATACAAAGGCTGGTTTTAAGCTGGCAGAGCCTAGTGAACAAGTTCGCAAGACTCAACCAGCTTCGGGGACTGCTGTCGGGGGGTTACCCCCGAGTAGGGTAAAGACAGGTGGTAAAGGCCGCTTACAGAAGAGAGGTTTGGTCGAGTAGCCGACTACCGGGTACTTGCTACCCGGTCGACTGCTACTCGGTCTCACCTCAAGATGGCCAGAAGGAGATATCAATCAGTTTCTACCATGTCGAGTAGAAGGTTTGGCCCGAGTACAATTGGCGGGAACATTTGGCGGGAAACTACTCGGGCAGGAAGTCAAAGGAGCCGTTCTGACACAGGATCCCGCGTATCCTGGGTCCGTACTTGGCAGCATTCGAACTACTGTTCACGTGGGGACGGCCTGCCTGACAGTGACAGCATGGAAGCAGTCGGTGGCAGGATAAGGGGGGCCTACTCTGTGACTAGGTACAGTGATACCAGTCTGTCCCCTAGTTTTGCCCAACGACTTTACAGAAGCAGCCAAGACCAACGACCAAAGCTGTCAGCGGGTACTCGGAGAAAGGACAGTGTGCACACTATGTCGACACTTGTCTAGGATTTGGACGTATCCGGCTGGGCACCATGTATATAAGGTGCCCCGCCGCCTCCTGCGCGAGGCACACTCACAGACGCTCTCAGATGCTCCCATAGTGGCTCACTAGAAACCCTAGAAACCCTAAGTTCTTGACCTAGCTCTACTCGGAGAGGGGCAAGGGGCTACTCGGTAGCATTACTATTTGTACTGTGGCTACTCGGTGAGACACCGTAATACATAGAGAAAGGCAGGAGTAGGGGTTTTACCTCCTCACGAGGGCCCTGAACCTGGGTACATCGTGTTGTTTGTGTTGTGTGGATCTTACCTCACGCGGCTACTCGACGCGTGATCCCTCCCCGGACACCTCCAGCGTCCATCGTCCCCACATCTTTAGCCATCCTATGGCATCTGCCGTGACACCACCACGACACCTGCAGCATTCCCCCGGCTCTTCTTCCAAACTTGGAGAAAGAGGGTCTGATCCTCCAAGGGAAATGGCGGCTTCCCGAAGACGAGAACGAGCCAGCGCCAAGAGATGGCGAAAGGGTTCTCCTTTCTTCCCACCTTCTGAGAGGTATGGGGCTCCCCCCTTCCGCTTTTTTCCTCCAAGTCCTTTCTCACTACAACATCCAACCCCACAACCTGCCACCCAGCTCCATTCTTTATATGGCCGGGTTCCAGGCCCTATTCGAGGGTTACTTAGGTTTAGAGCCTAGGTTAGATTTCTGGATGTATTGTTTCGGAGTTAAGCGGAACTCCTCGGAGGGCGCACTTCCGACTTGCGGGACCATCTCCTTTACTCTTCGGAGGTTTAGGGAAGATTGGTTCCCCAAGATCAAGACATCAGAATCCGTCAAATTTTGGACGGGTTCTTTCTTTTATCATCCCGATGTGCCTTTTCCAAAAAAGGCCATCGGGGTTCCACCTTTCGCCAACACCGCTGCTGTTCCCCAAGAGAATTGGGGAACAGAAGCCGTCCAAGTCCTGCCGCCTGATCTACTAAGGATCAAGCGGCGCATCGCCAAGCTCACCTCCTTGGATCCGCCTTTAACCGGCATGGACACGGTTCTATGCTGGCTGACTAGGCGGATTCAGCCATTGGCCAACCACAGTGGTCGTCTCCTGTGCGAATACACGGGAGTCAAGGATCCAATGCGGACAACCACCAAAGATTGGCCCGCAAAGGAGCTTCGACGGCGCATCAACCAGTTGGTCGCATCACGCGACCAATACGAAGCGAGTCGGCCAATGTATACGGCCGACAACCCGGTTCCCAAGGTAATTTTCTAGTCATTTGGGTATAGTTTCATTCTTTCTCGGATTTTCTAGCTTCTGAATCTGATTTGTTTGTCCGACAGTTCGCGGATCTTCCAGATTCGGAATTGGTCTCCGAGGCTGAGCTGGACGCGCTGCGCACTGCTGCTACAGGTGGACGCAAGCGCAAGAAGATTACTTCCTCTGAGGAAATTATCGACATTGACGGAATCCCCGTCGCCACTTCCAGGTTCTTTCATCTGGGTTCTTTTTCTTTCATGGGAACTTTTCATCCATCTTCCGTGTTTTAACTTTTCCGGGTTTTTTGTTTTTTAGCCTGCCTCCCTCCAGCCTAAAGCCGAAGAAGCTCAAGAAACACAAAGTTGTTTCCAGCCGAGGCAGTCAACCTTCTCCCGCCGTCGCCCCGGACACACCGTCCTCGATGGCGGAAGAGCACGCTGCAGCCCCCACGACCAGGCCGTCAGAGCCCAGCCAGCCCGTTGTGTCGGACACGGACACGAGGGAAAGGGCGGCTCCAGAGGTGGAGAAATTTCCTCGGACTTGCGACGAAGAAATTCCCACCTTTGACAAGGACTTCAAGATTATCAATGACGGCCTAAGCGCGGCCGGAACTGCTTTTGCGGAATACGCAAAGGAGTTCAAGGAAAACTTGGCGGGTTTGCAACGAATGAGCCAGGTATGTAACTCTAGCCCCCAAGCATTAAACAAAACTGCATGCCTGTTTTGCTTTGATGCTTTTTGTAACCATTATTTTCCTTGCTATGTTCCAGCAAACCGCCGAAGCCATTAACATGGAAGTTTTCAACAAACTCACCATCAAGAATAAGGAGGTTAGAAATCTTCTTTCTATTCTTGAGGAGAGAGAGACGGAACTGGCATCGTCTCAGCTCGCTTTGTCGGAAACATCAGGTAAACATTTTTCCTCTGAGGTTTGCGATTCAATTTTTGTCTAAGTACTTATTCCGGAAATTTTCTAAACCCGGAATTTTCTTTGCTTTCCAGCTGCTTTGGCTAAGGCCAAGCAAATAGCTGAAGATGCCGGCAATGCCGAGAATCTCCGAAAGGAGAATTTGGAGCTTCACAAGCATCTTGTGAAGGCTCAAAAGGATCTGGAGGCCAGCAACTTGGCCCTTGGAGTTGCCAACTCCAAGGCTTCTGAGCAGGCGGAGAAGGATAAATCCACCATTCAGGATTTAGAAAATGCTCTGAACCTTCGCCTGGAGGAAATCTCCGAGATTGACAAGCTTATCGGTAATTTTCCGTTACCTTTTTTATTTTTCCATATCTTGTTTTTCTTCTCTGTTTTTTACCTAACACTTTTGATTGTTTTGTCGGAAAAAACAGGAGATACCCCAGATGGTACCCGGCTTGAAGGGATCCAAGCCTTTGGGAAGATGTGGACTTCGATCCGTGCTGCTGGAATGCAGCTGGTGAACAAGTTTCTTCCCGCAAGGACTGGGGAGTTATCGGAGGTTGAAAAACTTCCGGGAGCCATCATGGAGGTGGCGGAATCCAGGGATTCTATCCTGCGTTCCGCTGCACGGGGTGGTGCGCGTATGGCACTCGGCCTTATGCGCATGCAGTACCCCGGTGCTAAATCTTGGCGCGTGGCGTCCGGTGTCCCTCAAGGATACACGGACACGCAGCGAAATACCATCTTTGATGAAATCAAAGGCCACGCCACCCAGATTGCCTCCATGGTAAATATTTCCGTCAATTATCCAGAAGAGGAGATCCCTCCAATCCCCGAGGACGACAGCAGCGAGGAGGAATCAGATGCTTGAAGGGCTACCTTTGACCTGGATAGCAAAAATAGACAATAGGAGCATTACTGTTCTTTCAATGTAATCTACAATGTAATGCTTCTATTTGTATGAATGAAAAATTCCGCCTTTTGCAGTTTTTTAATTATGAAATTTTTTGCAAGGTTTTTCGGATGTTACTATTCCTTTATCTTCTAAGTTCTCTGGCATATATGTTTTAACTGTCCTTAGTGTTTGAAATGGCTCAAATAGAAATATGAATCGTCATGCCGAGTAACTGGGTGTAACCAATCAGTTTAAACTCGGAAACATGGACCATGCTAAAGGCATTTTTACTAACTAGCTCCAGTAACCCAACACATACGCAATCAGATAATGCTTAGAGAAACAAGGAGTTTTTTGACCGAAACTTGGGCACGCAGGCATTTCAAGTTTCCTTTAGCCGTTAGCAGGCTGAAAAAACATTCAGTTTCTTAACGCCGAGTACGTAGGCACAATTCGGGTTAACATTGAGTATTTTGTAAGATCATTGGGAAATAGAGAAGGTGGAAACATGCTTTTACTATAATAAACTTGTAAAAAACATGGATACCAGAAATCCAACAACTTTATTTCATGATCTCAAAAGATGTTTACATAGATATTGAACTAAGTATAGAAGAGACATAACTGCTATGTATTCCAAAGCTTTGCTATCCACTTGACTTTGTCGGATGTCTTCACCAACTTGTATAGTGTTAGGATTTTAGCCCCCAGTCGACTAATAAATCTGCTAACGGCAGCTGCGGAACCCGTCAATCTTTGGACATCTTTGACGCAGGTAGGTTTTGTGATGTTCAAGATTGCCTTGATCTTTTCCGGGTTAACTTCTATTCCTCTGTGAGAAACGATGAAACCCAGAAGTTTTCCTGAGGGAACCCCGAATACGCACTTAGATGGATTCAACTTCATCTTGTAGGTGCGTAAGTTTTCGAAAGTTTCTCGCAAATCCTCAAGGAGTGTGTCTTTTTTCTTGGTTACGACAGCAATATCGTCCACATAAACATGGACATTTTTTCCAATCTGACTATGCAAACAACGTTGCATGCAACGCTGGTAGGTTGCACCTACGTTCTTCAGGCCAAACGGCATGGTTACGTAATAATACGTCCCGTATGGGGTTATGAAAGAAGTCTTAATTTGATCTTCCTTTTTCATGCGTATTTGGTGGTACCCGGAGTATGCATCCAAAAAGCACAAAAGCTCAGAGCCTGCAGTGGCATCTATTATTTGATCGATTCGCGGTAATGCAAACCTATCTTTCGGACACAATTTGTTCAAGCCTGTGTAATCTATACATATTCTAAGAGCAGTAGTGTCTTTCTTCGGTACTAATACCGGATTTGCGGACCAGTCAGTATGGATTACTTCCTTGATGAAATCCGCTGCTAAAAGCCGGATAATTTCCTTGCCAATAGCCTTCCGTCTTCTTCCGTCAAATCGACGGAGACCTTGTTTGACGGGTTTTGATCCAGGAATAACCTTAAGTTGGTGCTCAGCAAGTTCCCTGGGTACACCTGGCATGTCAGCTGGACACCAGGCAAAAATATCCCAGTTCTCACGGAGGAACTTGATGAGCTCGCCTTCCTATTTGTCAGTCATCCCAGTCCCTACGACGACAAATTTTGTCGGATCTTTGGGATCTAGGATTACCTGTCTTGTATTCTCGGATGCCTTGAAGCTGTCTGTTGGCTTCCGAGTTTCTTTTCCTGCCGGCATTTCTGACGGCGATACCTCCTTGGCTAATTCCTTCAGTTCTTCCTTTGCTATGACTCTCTGAGCGCAAAGGGCGTTTTCTTTCTCCAACTCGTTTGCCAGCTTGAAATCACCAGCTATAGTGATTACTCCTCCTTTGGGTCCTGGCATCTTCAGCTTGTTATAAATATAACAGGATCTTGCCATGAATTTGGCGAAAGCTGGACGTCCGAGTATTGCGTGATACACGCTTTCGAACGGCACTACTTCGAAGGATACTTTTTCCTGCCGGAAGTGATCTTTATCTCCGAAGGTGACATCTAGGGAAATTTCTCCTAGGGATCGTGCTTGCCTGCCAGGGACAATACCATGGAAGCGTATGTTGCTGTAGTTGAGCTGAGACTCGGAAATCTTCAGATGCTTCAGTGTATCCAGGTACATTATGTTAATGCTGGATCCTCCATCCATCAGCACTCTTCTTAGCCTAGTATTTTGAACAATAGGGCTTACAACAAGAGCTTGTGTGCCGGGTTCAGGGATATTTCCGGGATGATCAGAGTGATCCCAGATTATCGGTGTGTTGGAGTACTTCAAGAATTTCGGGGTTGCCGGAACAACCGCGTTTATTTCTCGAAGTGTTCTTTTGGCCACCTTTGCTGACGGGGTTGCTAAGAAAGTTAGCATTGCTTCTCCATCAACTCTCGGAAATTTGGGTTCGCCCTTACGCTGTTGTTCCTGGATTTTTTCGTCAGTGTCCGATTCACTGTCTTCTTTGTCAACTTCTGGCTTTTGTTTGGCGGGTTTCCTTTTGGAACCCTTCCCCTTACTTCCGGCTCCTGCACTGCCTTTCATGTGCTTATTCAGCCGGCATTGCGCGTTTGTATGGGTGGGTTTCCCAAATTGCGAGTGGTGAACAAAAGGTTCCGACTTAATCCTTTCCCACTCCTCTGGAGTGTAGTTGATTGGATCTGGGTTGCGTCCTTTCCACTTGTTTCCCTTTTCTCCTCCAAAAGCTATGTTGACCTCTTTGGGTTTCGTCGTTGTTTCTGGAGTTCCTTTCTTGTCAGAACGAGGGGTTTTCTTGGCAAGTATCAGTGATTCGATATTGCCTCCTCTTGCTCTGATGTCATCTTCGGCTGCAGCGTGCTCATTGGCGGTTGTAAGCATAGATCCGAGATCTTTGTGCTTTTTGGAACCAACCATGAACGGTACGAGTCCGGGTTTTAGGCCATTGACAAAAGCATGCATTGCTTGTACGTCAGTTACTCCAAAGAAACTATTCTTCATTGCTGTCCATCTGAAGATGAAATCCACGTATGGTTCATCCTCAAATTGCGTGCAACGGTTTAGCTGGTTGATGCTGTTCGGGCGTTTGTACGTTCCCCGGAAATGCTGAGTGAATACTCTAGCCATATCATCCCAGCTGTCGACTGTTCGTGATGGTAATCCATTGATCCAATCTCTGGCTCCGTCCAGCAGCATTAGGGGAAGAAACTTGACAGCTTCCAAGTCTGTCCCATTGTTGATCTGGACGGATGTATAGTAATCCGAGAGCCAGGTATCCGGGTTTGTGCTGCCGGTGTATTTCTGGTACGTTGGACCGACCTTGGCAAAGCCAGAGTGCAGCGTTATTCTTCGGATCCTGTCAGTGAAACACTTAGGACCAAAGTATAGATCATCTTTTTCTGCTCTGTCAATGTGTGCAGAATATCTTCCGGCTGAATGAACAGAAGGGGATCTGCTCCTTTCTCTTCCATTGTTGCGCGAACGCGCTTTTCCGGGGTTGTTTCTATCCCTTCCGTGATCACGCCCTTTTGGATTAGGCGGAGTTCTACTCCTGTGCCTTTCTTTGTCCTTAGGCGGTGTCCGGGATCTTTCACGCCTGTGAGGTATATCGTATCTTCCAGCTTTCTCAGCTGGGTTTCTCGGAGGTGGCATTATTTTGCCGTCCTTCCGGTGTTTGTCTTCCCGATCATGGGGTTTATGCCCATCTTTCGGGAGATGGGATCCGGTCCTAGACGCTGCATCCCGGTTGTCGGGGTTTTTCTTGTCCTTTCTCGGATCCTCTTTTTTATCTTTTGAATTATCTGAATCCCCGGGATCTTCCGGTCCAGGTGCTCCAGCAGCGCAAGTAGCTGTCTTGCATAGGGCGGAGTTATCATGCAGCCTCCCTGATCGCTCTTGGGCGCGCTGTTGTTGTTGCAATGCTTTTCCTAGGAAAGCATACACCCCTTGGAGTTTTTCCCCGTTGGAATACAGATCGTTGTTAAGAATCGCGAACGCTGCTTCCGCGTTTTCTGCTGCGGTCTTGTATATTGGTTCGCCCTTGGCATCTTTGCCGTTTACCTGCTTTTGCCAAGATGGGTTATGGAACCTTTCTTTTGGCGGCAGTTCTTCCGGTCTTGCGATTCCGGGTAACCTAGTAGGTTTTAACGCGGATCTATTCTTTCTCTCGTACTCCTCTATTTCTTCCTTCATGACCTTGATGTCATTATGGGTTTGTTGGAGATGTTGCCGAGATCTGAGTAGATGTTGCTGTTGCCGTTGGAAAGCTTGTCTCCTGGCTTCCAGCATCTCAGGGGGTTCATCTGGTCCCACTGGTGTTTGCAATAGCTTTTGCTCTTCCTGTTCCGTCATTGGCGGAGCAGTGATTTCTTTGGATTTCTTCTCTGCAGGCTTTGTTCCGCTAATATCTCCAACTTCCAGGTTTTCATCAGCGAGATCAGCTGATTTTTTCTTCCGGATTTTGTATTGGAGTTTTTTAGCAGCACGGTGCTTTTTCTTGGAAGAGGGAGGTTTTTTGATAGGTTCGTCTTCTGTCATCTCCTTGACACTGGGGAATACCGGAGAAGTTTCTCCGTCTTCTCTCTCTTCCTCTGGCGGAGGGGTTTTAGGGCTTTCCTAGCTGCCGGCGTCCGTGGTATCAGCCGGTTTCGCCATTAGAACTTCATGGAATCCCTCTTGAAAGGACTTAACCTTTCTTACAAAGGCGTCCTCATCTTCGTCTTCGGAGTCGAAGTTATCCGATCCGGTTTCCGACTCCAATCTCGCCTCAATGGCGGCAAGCACGGATTCTGCTTCCGAGTTCATCGTCTTGTTGACGGATGTCGGATCTTCCGCCTCTGTGACGGGTGTTTGATCTTCCGTCTCCAAGACGGCTGCGTTGTTGTCTGCCTTTTGCACGGGGTTTCCATCATCCGTGTTTTCGGCGATTTCGGATTGCACCATGCCGATAAAGTGTGTATCACTTTTTTGTCGGCGATCTGAGCAGAATCCGGCATCATAGTCATCTTCGACTGGGTATAGGGCGGGTGGGATAAATTTGCTTCCACCGCAAAACCCCATTGCTTCTGCAGTTAGCCCGATAAAGATGTTAGCAGATCCTATCGGTAGCACGCAGGCACTTACCAGGTGGTTTTGCGCTGGTATGTAGGATCCGTTGTCGAGGAAGCGCCCGACGTCGTTGTCGAACTCCAAGCTTCCGACAGTGATTGATCTTCCGATTCCGCCAAGTATCCCAGATCGGAATCTTACGCCTGACGTCGTTTGCCCCACGGTGGGCGCCAACTGTCGAGACATCGTAGTAGTTTTCATAGACGGGGGTGCCATGAGACTACGGTAGAGACGTGGGGTAACGGGATAGCGTAGTAACACAGAACACAGGATTTTACCCAGGTTCGGTACGTCGCGACAGTACGACGTGCCTACTCCTGCACTTCTCACTAATTGGGACTAAATCCCGTAAACAGGGTTACAATGTGAGGGTTTAGATCTAAGCTACTCGACGAGGATGAGCGTCTCGGCGAGTTGGCATAGAGCTTCTGTGTTGTTCTCTCCTTTGTTGGTTGTTTTATCTATCTCCCGTCCGGCTTTATATAATAGCCGGATTAGGGCTTACAGAATAGGAAACCTAGAAGACTACGGTAACTTGTAACTTGGAAAGCAAGGAATCCGTCTTCTCCTCCAAGCCAGATCACCTGGGCCGTGATCCGGGTTCTTCTAGAATCCGGCTTCTGTGCGTCGGATTACTGGGCCGCCTAATGGACCTAAGCCCACTACCACTTAGGCCACCCTGGTAATCCGGCACTTTGTCTACCATCTTCTATACCCCTATTTGGTATATATCCGACAGGACCGGGGTTCATAGGTTCACTAGTGGTGTCTCTCCATAAAGATAACATGCTGGGTGAACAAATTACAGCTGGGAAATTGAAAAATAAAGGTTGCACCGTAGTGCACATTATTGAAGGGTACGTTGCATAGAAAACAAAAAAATTCCTATTGCGCGATAAACCCGAATGGCCAAGATCTAATCTATGAGATGAAAGGCAATGGGGAGATAGAGAGTCTTGAGATAACATACCCTCGAAGACTCAAAGTGGTACGAGATAAGATCTCGTTGTTGGCGTAGTCGTTCTCACGCAGATCCCGAGCGAGAAGAAGTGCACCGCAATCCTGCGGTGCCTCCGTAATCGGTCACACGTTCAGCTCGATGAAGACTTCCATTCCCTCGATCCAGCGGGTTGCGGAAGTAGAGGATCCCCCGGAATTCTAGCAGCACGACGGCGTGGTGGTGGTGAAGAATCCCACGGTTAGCGCTTCGCCAAGCCGGAGACCATGGAATGGAGCAGCGGGTGGAAGGGAAAAGAAGTGGGCAAGTGTGTGAAGAAGAGGGAGCCCTCACCGTCCTTTTATAGGGGAGGGGAGGCAGCCCAAAGGGGGGGTGCGGTCAGCCATGGGTGCCCCCACCCCTTCCTATCTTCATGTGAGTGGAAGCCCCACTCACACCCACTCAAAATTCCTTAATTTCCCACTTAGAAAATCCAAAGGTTTTTCTTTAATAAATAAATAAAACATTTTTATTTCATTATTTATATTTGTTAATTCCATTAACAAACATTTGCGTGCAGCACCTCGAACCATTTGTTAATTCTATTAACAACAATTCGACGAAAAAACACCTTGAACTATTTCAATTTTCCCGAAACAATTTCGGAGCTACCCAAAATATTCTTCGGTATTCCGTATCCTCTCTAACGCTTCATCGAACCATAAGTGTGTCACCCTACGGTTCACGAATATTACAGACATGATCGAGAATCCTCTCCGATCAATAATCAACAGCGGGATATGGAGATCCGTGATGACTCCTATATATTCAACGATGACTCTCGTGATCGTGTGAACCTTTCAACGTCGTAAAGATTTCCCTTTGTCTCGCGATATATTACTTGTCCGAGATCCGATCATCGGTATCTACTATACCTTGTTCGATCTCGTTATCCGACAAGTACTATTTTCTCGTTCCCGTGATATAACATCCTTGTGATCATATCACTTGTTTGCAAGTGGTGTCGATGTGATATCACTGAGAGGGCCCTGAGTATATCTATCTGTCATATTGGATGGACAAATCAATTCTCGATCCATGAGCTTCAACTAACAGTTTCTGAATATCTAATGCCACCTTTATAGTCACCCTGTTACGGTGTGACGTTTGATGTCATCAAAGTATTCTTTCGGTATTAGTGAATAACATGATCTCATGGTCTAAGGAACAATGTTACTCCGAATTTAAGACATAACAACAAAACTAAATGACTTGATCGTGTTGTTATAGTTAGTTAGGGTTTAAGTTCATCATGTCATTCTCCTAATGACATGACCCCGTTATTAACAACATCCAATGTCTATGATCAGGAAACCTTGATCATTTGTTAATCAACGAGCTAGTTAAAAGAGAGGCTTCACTAGGAACATTGGTTTGTTTATTAATCACATGTATTGATGTTTCCGGTTAATACAATTCTAGCATGAGAAATAAACATCTATCATAAACACGGAATAAAATAATAAACACTTTATTATTGCCTCTTGGGCATATTCCCTTCAGTCTCCCACTGGCACTAGGGGCAATAATCTATATTACATAGTGATGAATCTACCAACCATTGAGTTCTGGTGTTGATCATGTTTTGCCCTTGAGAGAGGTTTAGTCAACGGATCTGCCACATTCAGATCTGTATGTACTTTGCAAATCTTCACGTCCCCATCTGCGACATGTTCACGGACATGTTCACGGATGGAGTGCAAACGGCGCTTGATATGTTTAGAATTCTAGTGAGACCTTGGCTCCTTAGCATTGGCTATGGCACCATTGTTGTCACAATAGATAACCATTGGATCCAACGCACTCGGAACCACACCTAGTTCGGATATGAACTCCTTCATCCAAACTGCTTCATGTGTTGCCTCCGAGGCAGCAACATATTCGGCTTCTGTTGATGATCTCTCCACCACGGATTGCTTGGAACTCCTCCAGCTCACTGCTCCTCCATTCATAACAAATACGTACCTGTACTGAGACTTAGAGTCATCTGGATCAGTGTCGAAGCTAGCATCGACGTAACATCTTGCGACAAGCTCTTCTTCACCGCCATATACGATAAACATATCCTTAGTTCTTCTCAAATACTTAAAGATATTCTTGACCGCCGTCCAGTGTTCCAAACCTGGATCGGATTGGTACCTACTAGTAAAACTAATAGCGTGTGCCACATCCGGTCTTGTACATAGCATAGCATACATGATAGAACCTATGGCTGAAGCATAGAAAGTCTTATTCATCCTTTCTCTATCTTCTGCTGTAACTGGACATTGAGTCTTACTCAACGTTTTGCCTTGTAACATAGGTAAGAACCCCTTCCTACTATCTTCCATTCTGAACTTCTTAAGAATCTTGTCAAGGTATGTACTTTGCGAAAGTCCAATTAAGCGTCTTGATCTATCCCTGTAGATTTTGATGCCTAATATATAAGCTGCTTCACGGAGGTCTTTCATCTAAAAACTACTGTTCAAATAACCTTTTACGCTTTTAAAAAGTTCTATATCATTTACAATCAACAATATGTCATCCCCATATAGTACTAGAAATGCTACAGAGCTCCCACTCACTTTCTTGTAAATACAAGCTTCTCCGTATGTTTGGACAAATCCAAACCCTTTGATCACCTTATCAAAACGGAGGTCCCAACTCGGGATGCTTTCTTCAGTCCATAAATGGAACGTTGAAGCTTACACACCTTGTCAGCATCCTTAGGATCAACAAAACCTTTCGGTTGCATCATATACAACTCTTCCTCAATGTCACCATTAAGGAACGCCGTTTTGACATCCATCTGCCAGATTTCATAATCGAAAAATGCAGCAACTGCTAACATAATCCTAACTGACTTAAGCATCGCTACTGGTGAGGAAGTCTCATCATAGTCAACTACTTGAATTTGTCGGAAAACTTTTGCGACAAGTCGAGCTTTATAGACGGTCACATTACCATCAGCGTCAGTTTTCTTTTTAAAGATCCATTTGTTCTCAACGGCCTTGCGGTCATTGGGTAAGTCTACCAAATTCCAAACTTGGTTTTCATACATGGATCCTATTTCGGATTTCATGGCTTCAAGCCATTTGTTGGAATCTGGGCTCATCATCTCTTCATCATACGTCGCAGGGTCATCACCTGATCTACCATGAAGTTTAATACGGGATCTCCGTACAGTTCAGGAGTTGTACGTTCCCTAGTTGACCTGCGAGGTGCGGCAGTTTCCTCTTCTGGAGTTTCATGATTTTGATCATTAGCTCTCTCTTCAACTGACGGGGTCGGCACCGGAACAACTTCCAGCGCTGCGCTACTCGCCATTCCAAGCAGAGAAGGTTCAATAACCTCATCGAGTTCTACCTTCCTACTATTCACATCTTTCGAGAGAAAATCCTTCTCCAAAAAGGATCCATTCTTTGCAACAAAAATATTGCCTTCGGATCTGTGATAGAAGGTGTACCCTATTGTTTCTTTAGGGTATCCTATGAAGACGCATTTTTCCGCTTTGGGTTCGAGTTTATCAGGTTGAAGCTTCTTCACATAAACATCGCATCCCCAAACTTTTAAAAATGACAGCTTAGGTTTGTTTCCAAACCATAATTCATACGATGTCGTTTCAATGGATTTAGATGGTGCCCTATTTAAAGTGAATGCAGCGGTCTCTAGTGCATAACCCCAAAACGATAGTGGAAAATATGTAAGAGACATCATAGATCGAACCATATCTAATAAAGTACGATTACGACGTTCGGAAACACCATTACGCTGTGGTGTTCCGGTAGGTGTGAGTTGTGAAACTATTCCACATTGTTTCATATGCATGCCAAACTCGTAACTTAGATATTCACCTCCACGGTCAGACCGTAGAAATTTAATCTTTCTGTTACGATGATTTTCAACTTCACATTGAAATTCTTTGAACTTTCAAACGTCTCAGATTTGTGTTTCATTAAGTAAATATACCCATATCTACTCAAATCATCTATGAAAGTGACAAAATAACGATATCCACCGCGCGCCAATACACTCATTGGTCCACATACATCAGTATGTATGATTTCCAGTAAGTCTGTCGCCCATTCCATGGTTCTAGAAAACAGGGTTCTAGTCATCTTGCCCATAAGGCATGGTTCACATGGTTCAAATGATTCATAATCAAGTGATTATAAGAGTCCATCAGAATGGAGATTCTTAATGCGTTTAACACCAATATGACCTAAGCGGCAATGCCACATGTAAGTAGCAATATCATCATTTAACTTAATTCTTTTGGCATTCACATTATGAATATGTGTATCAATACTATCAAGATTCAAAAGAAATAAACCATTCTTCTCAGGTGCATGACCATAAAAGATATTATTCATATAAATCGAACAACCATTGTTCTCAGACTTGAAGGAATAACCATCCCTCATTAAGCAAGATCCAGAAACGATATTCATGTTTAATTGAGGTACCAAATAACAATTATTGAGGTTTATAACTAATCCTGATGGTAGACGTAGAGGCAGCGTCCCGACGACGATCACATCAACTCTTGATCCATTGCCGACGCGCATCGTTAACTCATCCTTTGCCAGTGGTCGCTTATTCCGCAGCTCCTGTTTCGAGTTACATATGTGAGCAACCGAACCAGTATCAAATACCGAGGTGCTACTGCGAGTACTAGTAAGGTATACATCAATAACAAGTATATCATATATACCTTTGTTCACTTTGCTGGCCTTCTTATCTGCCAGATACTTGGGGCAATTGCGCTTCCAGTGGCCAGTACCCTTGCAATAGAAACACTCAGTCTCAGGCTTAGGGCCATGCCTGGTTTTCTTCTCAGTAGCAGCAACAGATTTGCCACCCTTCTTGAAGTTTACCCTTGGCTTGTCTTTCTTGAAACTAGTGGTCTTATTGATCATCAACACTTGATGTTCTTTCTTGATCTCCACTTCAGCAGTTTTAAGCATCGAGAGAAGCTCAGGAAGAGACTTCTTCATGCTTTGCATATTATAGTTCATCACAAAGTTCTTGTAACTAGGTGGCAGAGATTGGAGAACATGATGTATCCCTAGCTCAACGGGAATCGATATTCCCAAGGCTATGAGCTTACCAGCGTACGCAGACATTTTGAGTACGTCCTCACTAACGGAGTTGTTCTCTTCCATCATGCAGCTAAAGAACTTTTCTGAAGCGTCATAAATATCAACGGCGGCATGGGTATCGAAAACCAATTTCAATTTTCCCATTGTGGCATATGCAGTGTTGTTCTCGAAACGTTTTCGCAGCTCTGGCTCTAATCCATAGAGGTTGTCGCAGTGAACTATACTGTGGTCTTCTTGTTGAGTCAGATAAACATTTTTATCTTCATTAGAAGCATCATTAGCGGGCTGGTCACCTAGAGGTGCATCAAGCACATAGAGCTTCTTGCAAGCGGTGAGAAGAATCCTTAGGTTAAGTGCCCAGTTGGTAATGTTGCTCCCATTGTTCGCTAATTTCTCCCTCTCCATGAACATATTGAAATTGAAGGTAGGTGGTGCCATGATCTACAACATATTTGCAAAGACTATTTAGACTATGTTTATGATAAATTAAGTTCAAGTTAATTCTAAAATTATCCCATGAACTCCCACTCAAAAACAACATCCCTCTTAGTCGTCTTTAGTAATTACACGAAAAAAATTCACTACACTGAAACCGATCATCACGTGAGAGGTGTAGTTGCAAAGGCGAACATCAACATGTTCATAATATCATCCATATGACTCATGCTTTACCTTTCGGTTACGTGTTCCGATGCCATGTCTGTACATGCTAGGCTCGCCAAGTAGAACCGTAGTATTGCGTGTGTTTCAAGGCCATGTATGTACATGCTAGGCTTGAAAACACCCGTTGTATTTAACATTGAGTCTATCACACCCGATCATCACGTGGTGTCTCGAAACGACGAACCTTCTTAACATTGCATACTTAAGGAAGAACATATTATTATCTTGATATTAAGTGAGAGGGGTCATCTTATAATGCTACCGCCGCGATTTAAGAAAAATAAGATGCATAAAAGGATAAACATCACATGCATGGATAATGTGATATGATATGGTCCTTCTTGCACTTGATCTCCATCTTGTGCATCATGGCATGATCTCCATCATTCCACCGGCGTGGCACCAAGGTTCGTGGCACCTCCATCTTGATTGTCCATTACAACATATCACATGGATATGATATACAACACGCATGCCATAAAAATAAGACAACCATATGGCTCCAGCCGGTATGTCAATAATTTACAAAAGATATCATCTCATACATAACGTTTGTAATATTGACCATATCACATCACATGCCCTGCAAAAACAAGTTAGACGCCTCTAGTTTATTTTTGCATGTTTTACGTGGCTTGGGGTTACGAAGATAGAACCGTTCATACCTACGTACAAGAGCCAGAACGTTGATAAAATATATTTTTAACAACCCTTCGTAGATTAGATCTTAACTATAGTAGGAGAAACCGACACCCGCAAGCCACGTATGCAATACAAGTTGCATGTCAGTTGTAGAACAAGTCTCATGTACATGGACATGTAAAGTTAGTCCGGGCCGCTTCATCCCACTATGCCACTAAGCTCATAAAGTACTCAAAGAGGCAAAAACATGATCATCAACACCCACATACTCCTATGTGTTCTACCCGTACAATTCATCTACGCATAGACCTGGCTCTGATACCACTAAAGGGTACGTTGCATAGAAAACAAAAAAATTCCTACGTGGGATAAACCCGAATGGCCAAGATCTAATCTATGAGATGAAAGGCAACAGAGAGATAGAGAGTCTTGAGATAACATACCCTCGAAGACTCAAAGTGGTACGAGATAAGATCTCGTTGTTGGCGTAGTCATTCTCATGCCGATCCCGAGCGAGAAAAAGTGCACTGCAATCCGGCGGTGCCTCCGTAATCGGTCACACGTTCAGCTCGATGAAGACTTCTGTTCCCTCGATCCAGCGGGTTGCGGAAGTAGAGGATCCCCCGGAATTCCTGCAGCACATCGGCGTGGTGGTGGTGAAGAATCCCATGGTCAGGGCTTCGCCAAGCCGGAGACCGTGGAATGGAGTAGCGGGTGGAAGGGAAAAGAAGCGGGCTAGTATGTGAAGAAGAGGGAGCCATCACCCTCCATTTATAGGGGAGGAGGAGGCAGCCCAAAGGGGGGTGCGGCCAGCCATGGGTTCCCCCACCCTCTCCTCTCTTCATGTGAGTGGAAGCCCCACTCACACCCACTCAAAATTCCTTAATTTCCCACTTAGAAAATCCAAAGGTTTTTCTTTAATAAATAAATAAAACATTTTTATTTATTTATTTATATTTGTTAATTCCATTAACAAACATTTGCATGCATCACCTCGAACCATTTGTTAATTCTATTAACAACCATTTGACGAAAAAACACCTTGAACTATTTCAATTTTCCCCGAAACAATTTCGGAGCTGCCCAAAATATTCTTCGGTATTCCGTATCCTCTCTAACGCTTCAACGAACCTTAAGTGTGTCACCCTACGGTTTGCGAATATTACAGACATGATCGAGACTCCTCTCCGATCAATAATCAACAGCGGGATCTGGAGATCCGTGATGACTCCTATATATTCAACGATTACTCTCGTGATTGTGCGAACCTTTCGACGTCGTAACGATTTCCCTTTGTCTCACGATATATTACTTGTCCGAGATCCGATCATCGGTATCCACTATACCTTTTTCGATCTTGTTATCCGACAAGTACTCTTTTCTCGTTCCCGTGATATAACATCCTTGTGATAATATCACTTGCTTGCAAGCGGTGTCGATATGATATCACCGAGAGGGCCCTGAGTATATCTATCCGTCATATTGGATGGACAAATCCCATTCTCGATCCATGAGCTTCAACTAACACTTTCCGAATATCTAATGCCACCTTTATAGTCACCCTGTCACAGTGTGACGTTTGATGTCATCAAAGTATTCTTTCGGTATTAGTGATTAACATGATCTCATGGTCTAAGGAACAATGTTACTCCGAATGTAAGAGATAACAACAAAACTAAATTACTTGATCGTATTGTTATACTTTGTTAGGGTTTAAGTTCATCATGTCATTCTCCTAATGACATGACCCCATTATTAACAACATCCAACGTCTATGATCTGGGAACCTTGATCATCTGTTAATCAACGAGCTAGTTAAAAGAGAGGCTTCACTACGAACGTTGGTTTGTTTATTAATCACACATGTATTAATGTTTCCGGTTAATACAATTCTAGCATGAGAAATAAACATCTATCATAAACAAGGAATAACATAATAACTCTTTATTATCGCCTCTCTGGCATATTCCCTTCAATTATAACATGATGACTACTATGATATTTAGTGCGGGCATTACAACAAAATACATAGACCGAAATCCATCTGCATCTATGACTAATAATCCACCCCCAGATTATCATCCGAACCCCCTTAGGTATTAAGTTGCAAGCAACAGATAACTGCACTAAACAATATGTGTAATGTAAGCAATGCTTGTGCACGCGGGCACTCACACCGCTGTTTTCTCCCTAGTGGCAACAGCTCATCCTCCCCCGTCATGTTTGTGTCACTCGAGAACAGGTGAAAAGGAGGCATTAACCCACTATCTAACATAAATACTCCCTCTTGGAGTCACTAGCAACTACTTGGCTAGAGCAACCACTAGCAACGGAAAGCATACAATATCACAAATAACATATGCAATAAAGACTATAATCAACTTGTCATAAGGTCAGTATTCATCGGGTCTCAGCAAACACTTCATATAGAATTACATAAGATCAATCTTGATCACGATAGGCAGCTCGTGACATCTAAACATGGAGGCATATGATAAGGAGACAACCATCTAGCTACTGCTATGGACCCGTAGTCTAGGGATGAACTACTCACACATCACTCCAGAGGTGGGCATGGTGATGTAGAAGCCTTCGGTGATGATTTCCTCTCCAGCAGGGTGTCGGAAGACAGCTCCAGAACCCTCCTGATCTAGGGTTGACGACGATAGCGACTGTGGAACTTTTTGGGGATTTTTGATCAGGTGCCTAGGGTTTTCTATCGGTGGGGATAAATAGGCGAAAGGGCAGAGGCGGTGGAGGCCAGGGGGCTCCACTGAAGGGAATATGCCCGAAAGGCAATAATAAAGTGTTTATTACGTTATTCCTTGTTTATGATAGATGTTTATTTCTCATTCTAGAATCATATTAACCGGAAACATTGATACATGTGTCATTAATAAACAAACCAATGTTCCTAGTGAAGCCTCTCTTTTAACTAGCTCGGTGATTAACAGATGATCAAGGTTTCCTGATCATAGACACTTGATGTTGTTAATAACGGTATCATGTCATTAGGAGAATGAAATGATGAACTTAGACCCTAACTAAGTATAACAATACGATCAAGTCATTTAGTTTTGTTGTTATGTCTTACATTCGGAGTAACATTGTTCCTTAGACCATGAGATCATGTTAATCACTAATACCGAAAGAATACTTTGATAATATCAAACGTCACACCGTAACAGGGTGACTATAAAGGTGGCATTAGGTATTCGGAAAGTGCTAGTTTAAGCTCATGGATCAAGAATGGGATTTGTCCATCCAATATGACGGATAGATATACTCCGGGCCCTCTCGGTGATATCACATTGACACCACTTGCAAGCACGTGTTATGATCACAAGGATGTTATATCACGGGAACGAGAAAAGAGTACTTGTCGGATAACGATATCAAACAAGGTATGGTGGATACCGATGGTCGGATCTCGGGCAAGTAAAATATCGCGAGACAAAGGGAAATCGTTACGACGTTGAAAGGTTCACACGATCACGAGAGTCATCGTTGAATATATAGGAGTCATCACGGATCTCTAGATCCCGCTACTGATTATTGATCGGAGAGGAGTCTCGACCATGTCTATATTATTCGCGAACCGTAGGGTGACACGCTTAAGGTTCGATGAAGCGTTAGAGAGGATACGGAATACCGAAGAATATTTTGGGCAGCTCCGAAAAATTGTTTCGGGGGAAAATTGAAATAGTTCAAGGGGTTTTTCATCGAATGGTTGTTAATAGAGTTAACAAATGATTCGAGGTGCTGCATGCAAATGTTTGTTAATGTAATTAACATACATAAATGAAGAAATAAAAATGTTTTATTTATTTATTTATTAAAGAAAACCTTTGGATTTTCTAAGTGGAAAATTAAGGGAGTATGAGTGGGTGTGAGTGGGGCTTCCACTCACATGAAGAGAGGAAGGGGTGGGGGCACCCATGGCTGGCCACACCCCCCCTTGGGCTGCCTCCCCCCGCCCTATAAAAGGAGGGTGAGAGCTCCCTCTTCTCCACACACTTGCCTACTCCCTTTTCCCTCCACCCGCTGCTCCATTCCATGGTCTCCGGCTTGGCGAAGCCCTGACCGTGGGATTCTTCACCACCACCACGTCGTCGTGCTGTTGCAGTTCCGCGGGGATCCTCTACTTCCCTACCCGCTGGATCGAGGGAATGGAAATCTTCATTGAGGTGAACGTGTGACCGGTTACGGAGGCACCGCCGGATTGCGGTGCACTTCTTCTCGCTCGGGATTGGCGTGAGTACGACTACGCCAACAACGAGATTTTATCTCGTACCACTTTGAGTCTTCGAGGGTATGTTATCTCAAGACTCTCTTTCTCCCTGTTGCCTTTCATCTCATAGGTTAGATCTTGGCCATTCAGGTTTATTGCGCGTAGGAAAAATTTTGTTTTCTATGCAACGTACCCTTCACCCACACCCATAGCTGGCGCGGCCAGGGGACCCGCGCCACCCTATAGTGTGCCCCCTTTTGCCCGTCTTCGACTCCTCTTCGGTGTTCTAGATGCTTCCGGGGAAAATAGGCACTTCGGGCTTTGTGGGGTCCAATTCCGAGAATGTTTCCAAAATAACTTTTCTGAAACCAAAAATAACAGAAAACAAGGAACTGGCACTTGGCATCTTGTTAATAGGTTAGTCCCGGAAAATGTATGAAAACGCTATTGATATTTATGGGACACTTTCAAAGTTCAAGAGGAATACTAGAACAAATAATTTAAGAACAAATAATATCACATCGTGAAGTAATTATTGATGTTTATGGGACAAATGCACGTAGAGCTCAGAATGTCAAAAATGCTCTCTCAACTGTGCATAAAGTTAGAAGATGGAGACTCAACATAAAAGTAAAAGAAAGGCCCTTCGCGGAGGGAAGCAGGGATAACTCATGTGCTAGAGCTTTTTATTTTATTAAACAGAGGTATTAAAAGTTTGACACCGTGGAGGAATGTCTATTTTGAGGAGAGGTGTATGCTAATGTCAACGAATGGTAAAAAGACAATACAGTACGTCACAAGCCAAATGGATTCACAAGAGCGGATCCCATGGTGAAGGACGCAACTGGTGTAGAAGGTCATCCCCCTTTCTCTCTTGTTTACACAATTATGTTTTGACTGATAAATTAGGGGCAAAAATAGTGAAGAGAAGTTGTTTGTATTAATTTGGGGCTGGGCATCCCGCTGCCAGCTCTTCTATCATTTGGATAAGAGGATGAAGCCACTAGTCCAGGGTGTGAAATCCAATCAACAAGTGAGATAAAGATTCTCTGTTGACGTCCTCATGAGCAAAAACAAGAACACAAAGCAGGAATAATTTTGAAGGTTTTAAAGGTAACACATGAGCAATTTACTTGGAGTGGCAGCTAAATACCACATGTATGTAAGTGTGGTGTTTACAATGGGAAAAATTTGGTTTAAGGAGTTTGGATGCACGAGTAGAATTCCATACTCAGTACAGGTGGAGGCTAGCAAAAGACTGGGAGCGACAAATCAAGAGAGCATAAGAGTCATAATCATGCATAGCGACATAAGCATCATTAATTAAAGCATAAGCGGTATCACAAGTTCAAATACTAAGTGGTCATGGAGGCTATTCGTGACTGGTTTGTAGTCATAAACATGGTGTGAGCATGCGCCAAGTCAACCAAATAAAACATTCGAAAGAGAATACCATATATTGATGCTTTACTATGACAAGAACAACTCATGAATCTTTCAATACATATTATATGCTCTCATCTATTTAAGGCTATTCATGCTACTCAATAACCACAAGGCTTTAAAACTAAAATTACATTTAGCATGGCATGAAAAAGTTCTAGCCACAGTCTATACAAGCTTCTACTAGTACTGTTATAAATTCTACATCAAGCAGCAGTTTTCTTTTCCCAACAAGCACCATACAAAATATGTTTTAACAAAAATACTCTTTATGATACAGCAATAAAACATGAGAGTAATCAAATAATACTACTAAAACTAATAGCTCTGATAAGAGATGCATGCAAAACAGGAGCTAAATAAATGCAGCAGCCAAACAGAGACTAAGAATACAACGTATTCTCATGAAAAAGTGGAGCGTGTCACTCTCCAATAAACGAATTCTGGGGTCCAACCAAGCTTATTATGAAAATAAAAAAACTGAAAACAAAAATAAAAGACGCTCCAAGTAAAGCACATAAGGTGTGATCGAATAAAAATATAGTTTCACTAGAAGTGACCTGGTAATTTGTTGATGAAGAAGGGGATGTCTTCGGCATCCCCAAGCTTAGACGCTTGAGTCTTATTGGAATTTGCTGGGATGTACCACCGGGGCGCCCCCAAGCTTAGGCTTTTCACTTTTCTTGATCACATCATATCATCCTCTTTTCTTGACTCTTGAAAACTTCGTTCACACCAAAATTCTCACAATCTTCATTAACAACGTTAGTGTAATCGAAATAATAAACTCACATGGTTCAGTTTCAACATAAGACTAGCACTTAAAAACACATTAGCTACTGTCACAACTTCTTTTAGAACTTATTTTCTCAAAATAACACGGAAAGAAAGAGATGAAGATGCAAACACAATTATTGACAGAAATCCGTGAAAATAGAACAGCGGGCAGAGATCGATTTTTTTGAAAATCTTCTGTTGCTCAAATAAAAAAGTGGTCAACTAAATAAAGTTGCATATATATCCCAGGATTAAGCACAAAAAAGCTCAGGTCATTTTGAATCTTTTTGATTTTATACGTAATTAACAGTGGACAGCAGAAATCTGTTTCCTGCGCAGAAATCCGAAATATAGTGTAAAATTTCCACTGGAGGCTTTACTTGGATCAACAAAAACACTAAATAAAAGATACAGCGGGGTTGTTAAGGAAATGTACAACACCCAGGTGAAAAGCACACAAAAGAAAACAAAGGAAAAATGAATGAAAACAGAGAAATAAAACGGGTTGTCTCCCAGTAGCGCTTTTCTTTAACACCTTTTAGCTAGCCTAAAAGATCAACTCAAGTATTTTCAAGTGAATAAGAATCAACATCATAACTTGCTCTAATAATAGAGTCAAAAGTTAGCTTCATCCTTTTTTCTAGGAAAATGTTCCATACCTTTCTTGAGGGGGAATTGTATTTAATAATCCCCTATTTTATATCAGTAACAGCACCAACAGTTCTAAGAAAAGGTCTTCCGAAAACAATAGGACAGGAAGCATTGCATTCAATGTTCATAACAACAAAATCAACAGGGGAAAGGTTATTGTTAACCATAATAAGAACATCATAAATTCTACCAAGAGGTTTCTTCTTAGCATTATCAGCAAGATGAACATCCAAATAATAATGTTCCAACGGTGGTAGATCAAGCATATCATAAAGCTTTTGAGGCATAACAAAGATACTAGCACCAAGATCACACAAAGCATTGCAATAAAAATAATTTACTTTTATGTTAATGATAGGCTCCCAACCATCATCTAATTTCCTAGGGATAGATGTTTCAAGTTTCAACTTTTCTTCCCTAACTTTCATGAGAGCATTGGTAAGATGTTTAGTAAAGGCCATATTCATGGCACTAGCATTGGGACTTCTAGCAAGCTTTTGTAGAAACATAATAACTTCAGAGATGTTGCAATCATCAAAATCAAAATTATTATCATCAAAAGTAATGGGACCATTATCTCCTACATCTCTACAAATTTGAGGCAATTTAGCACGTTTCACCGAAGGAATAGGGATTTTATTAACACCAACTACTTTACCATTGATAGTAGGAGGTTTACTAGCACTTGGAGCTTCAGTTTTGCTAGTGGTTGTGATAGTACAAACACTAGCAATATTATTCTTTCTAGCCAATTCATCTTCTCTTTCCCACCTAGCACGTAATTCAGCCATCAACCTAACACTATTATCAATTTGAACTTGGATGGAATTCAAAGTTTTACTTTGTTTAACATCTTGTGGAAAAACCTTTAGTTTTAGAAAATCAACATCAATAGCAAGGCTATCTACTTTAGAGGCAAGAACATCTATTTTACCAAGCTTTTCCTCAACAGATTTATTAAAAGCAGTTTGTGTGCTAATAAATTCTCTAAGCATGTTTTCAAAATCAGAGGTAGAGCTTTTATTGCTATTGTAGGAGTTGCCATAAGAATTACCATAACCATTATTAGGAGTATAGGGCTTATAAATGTTTCAACCAAAATTATTTCTATAAGCATTGTTATTAAAATTATTATTTCTAATAAAGTTTACATCAACATGCTCTTCTTGAGCAACCAAAGAGGCTAAAGGAACATTATTTGGATCGACTTGAGCTTTACCATCAACAAGCATAGAAATAATAGCATCAAGCTTTCACTCAAATAGGAGGTTTCCTCAACAGAATGTACCTTCTTATCTTGTGGAGCTCTCAGTGTGCCACTCTGAATAATTTTCACCATATCATCAAGAAGCTTTGTTGCATTGCCCAAAGTGATGCACATAAAGGTACCTCCAGCAGCTAAATCCAATAGGTTCCTTGAGGAGAAATTCAGCCCTGTATAAAAAGTTTGTATAATCATCCAAGTAGTCAGTCCATGAGTGGGAGAATTCTTCACCATAGTTTTCATTCTTTCCCAAGCTTTAGCAACATGTTCATTATAAAATTGTTTAAAATTCATTATGTCACTTCTCAGGGATAAATCTTACCAGGAGAATAATATTTTTCAATGAAAGCATCTTTACACTTACTCCATGAATCAATACTATTTCTAGGCAAAGATAGCAACCATTCTTTAGCTCTTCCTCTCAAAGAGAAAGTAAATAATTTCAGTTTAATAATATCTCCATCCACATATTTATATTTTTGCATCTCATATAGTCCAACAAAATTATTAAGGTGGGCAGCAGCATCATCCTTACTAATACCAGAAAATTGCTCTTTCATAACAAGATTTAATATATCAGGTTTAATCTCATAGAAAGCGGTAGTAGGAACAGGTGGAGCAATAGGTGTGCAAATAAAATCATTGTTGTTTGTGCTAGTGAAGTCACACAATTTAGTATTGTGAGAGGAACTCATCTATTATATACTAAAAGCCATATACGGATGTCTAATAGAGACACCACGTTAAGCCACATCACCCAAATTATTTAAACATTTAGATCTATAATTTACGGTTAGGATCTACCGAGCGATTGCGTAACTTTAACGTTGAGCACACTATTGTGCCATCCGTGTCTAACACGTACCCTAAAGGCAAACTATAGCAGACCAAAAAAAGTTATGTCTGTGTCTAACTGAATCGGCCTTTCCGTCTCTGTGACAATCGCTAACCATGAGCCAGAGTCCAGAGTCCTCACGTTTAATAATTCTCTCAAGAAAAGAACCAACCTAACCATGGACAAACCACCGCCGCTGCCAGACTACGCACCCAAAAAACCAATCTCACAGGTTCATGCGTTCACCTGATGGACGCTAGCACGGATCATGCTGAAGTCTTCAGCCGACTAATTATTTTTCAACAAAATTCTGATCTTTTTCCAGGTTTAACATATCTTTGATCCGAGATACTTTCCCATGAACTGACAATTCAGGATTCCAAAAACTTAGACCCTTCCTTACCGGAGTCCCTCAAATCTTGGGTAACATATTGTATATTTCAGCGACTTTATTTATTTCATCATTTTTTTGCATGCATGTGTTAAAATCTCAATGCAAGATTCATTTGGTTGTGTTCTAAAAACTAGCATACAATGTCCTACAACCTGAATGATATAATGAAATTTATAATTAGTTTTGAACTGTAGTCGTCCATATTAATATCAAGATTCTATTTCGTTTCAGTTTTCTAACTTGGTCGCGTTAATGCATATGAGTTTTCTAACTTGCTCAAGTTTTTATAAATAATAGAGATAAATAGAAGAAGGAAAATTTAGTATATATGCGGAATCGTCAGTGCCATAACTGTCGAGAGCTTGGAATTCGACAACGAGGTCGGGCGCTTCCTCGACATTGGATCATACATGCCGGCCCAGAATCATCTGGTAAGTGCCTGCGTTTTACCGATTGGATCTGCGAACATCTTTATCGGATTAACTGCAGAAGCAATGGGATTCTGTGGTGGAAGCAAATTTATCTCACCCGCCCTATACCCAGTCGAAGACGACTATGACGCCGGATTTTGCTCAGATCGTCGATATAACGCTGAATCGCACTTTATCGGCATGATGCAATCCGAGATCGCCGAAAACACAGATGGTAGCGATCCGGTGCAAGAGGCAGAAAACAACAATCCCACAACAAAGGTGGAAGATCCAACATCCGTCAACATGACGACGAACTAGGAAGCTGATTCCGTGTTAGCCGCCATCGAGGCGAGGTTGGAATCAGAAGCCGGATCAGATAATTTTGATTCCGATGACGAAGATGAGGACGCTTTCGAAAGAAAGGTTAAATCTCTTCAAGAAGGATTCCACAAAGTACTGATGGCAAAATCGGCTGAAAACACGGATGCCGATAGTCAGGAAAGCCCTAGAACGCCTCCGCCAGAGGAAGAGAGAGAAGAAGGAGAAACCTCTCCAACATACCCCGATGTCAAAGAACTGACAGAGGAAGAACACTGTAAGAAACCTCCCTCTTCCAAGAAGAAACACAAAGCTGCTAAAAAACTCCAGTATAAGCTCCGGAAGAAGAAATCCGCTGATCCAGCCAATGAAAGCCTGGAAGTAGGAGATGCAAGCGGAGTAAAACCTGCGGAGTACAAAACGAAGGAAATCCCTGTTCCGCCAATGACAGAACAGGACGAACAGGAATTACTCCAAACACCAGTGGGACCACACGAGCCCCCTGAAGTGCTGGAAGCCCGAAGGCGAGCTCTCCAAAGGCATCAGCAACATCTATTTCGAACTCGAGAACACCTCCAAAAAACCCAGGCTGACATCCAGCTCATGCAGGAAGAAATTGAGGAATACGAAAGAATAGATCTGGCATTGAACCTACACGGTTACCCGGAATCGCAAGACCGGAAGTACTGCCGCCAAAAGAAAGGTTCCACAACCCATCTTGGCAAAAGCAGGTAAACGGCAAAGATGCCAGAGGCGAGCCAATATACAAAACCGCAGCAGAAAACGCGGAAGCAGCGTTCGCCATCCTCAACAACGATATGTACTCCAATGGTGAAAAACTTCAAGGGGTGTATGCTTTCCTAGGAAAAGCATTGCAACAACAACAGCGGGAGCAAGAGCAATCAGGGAAGTTGCACGACGACTCCGCCCTATGCAAAACAGCTACATGCACCGCTGAAGCATCTGGACCGGAAGAACCTGGAGATTCAAACAATTCGAAAGAGAAGAAATCAGATCCGAGAAAGGACAAGAAAAAACCCGACAATAAGGATGAAGCGACCAGAACCGGATCCCATCTCCCGAAATATGGAATTAATCCCCGTGATCGGGAAGAGAAAAACCGGAAGGACGGAAAAGCAATGCCGCCTCTGAGACACCCCGCTGAAAATGCTGGAAGACAAGATATACCTCACAGGCGTGAGAGATCCCGGACGCCCCCCAGTAATAAGGAAAGACACAGGAGTAGAACTCCACCTTATCCCAAAGGGTACGATCACAGAAGAAATAGAGATAATCCCGGAAAAGCGCGTTCGCGCCACAATGAAAAAGATAGGAGCAGATCCCCTTCTGTCCATTCAGCCGGCAGATACTCCGCACATATTGACAGAGCGGAAAGAGATGATTTATACTTTGGACCCAAGTGTTTCACTAATAGGATCCGAAGAATAACTCTGCATTCTGGTTTCGCCAAAGTTGGTCCAACGTACCAAAAATACACCGGTAGCACAAACCCGGATACCTGGCTCTCAGACTATTACACAGCCGTCCAGATTAACAATGGGACAGACCTGGAGGCAGTAAAATTTCTCCCCCTAATGTTACTGGATGGAGCCAGAGATTGGATCAATGGGTTACCATCAAGAACTATCGACAGCTGGGATGACATGGCTAGAGTGTTTACTCAGCATTTCTGGGGAACCTATAAGCGCCCAAACAGCATCAACCAGCTAAACCGTTGCACCCAGTTTAAAGATAAACCATACGTGGATTTCATCTCAAGATGGATGGCAATGAAGAATAGTTGCTCTGGAGTAACTGACATCCAAGCAATGCATGCTTTCGTCAATGGTTTAAAACCCGGACTCGTACCGTTCACGATCGGTTCCAAAAAGCACAAAGATCTCGGATCTATGCTTACAACCGCTAATGAGCATGTAGTGGCCGAAGACGATATCAGAGCGAGAGGCGGCAATATCGATACTTTGATCGAGGCCAAAAAGACCCCTCGCCCCGAGAAAAAAGGAACTCCTGATGCAACACAAAAACCCAAAGAAGTTAACATAGCCTTTGGAAGAGAAAATGGGAACAGGTGGAAAGGACGAAGTACAGAACCGATAAACTACACCAAGGAAGAGTGGGAAAAAATAAACTCGAAAAACTGTGTCCACCACTCGCAATTTGAGAAACCCACCCATACTAACGCACAATGCCGGCTGAACAAGCATATGAAAGGCAGTGCAGGATCCGGAAGCAAAGGGAAGAACTCTAAGAGGAAATTCTCCAAGCAAAAGCCAGAAGCTAAAAAAGAAGACAGTGAATCGGACATTGACGAAAAAAACCAGGAACAACAGCGAAAAGGCGAGCCCAAGTTTCCAAGAGTTGATAGATAATGTAACCTAACTTTCCTGGCAACTCCCTCAGCAAAGGTGGCAAAGAGAACGCTCCGAGAAATAAACGCGGTTGTTCCTGCAACCCCGAAATTCTTCAAGTACTCAAATAGGCCAATTACCAGGGATAAGTCTGATTTCCCGGAAATATCCCAGAACCTGGAACGCGAGCTCTTGTTGTAAGCCCTATTGTTCAAAACAGTAGGCTAAAAAGAGTGCTGATGGATGGAGGATCCAGCATTAACATAATGTATCTGGATACACTGAAGCATCTGCGAATCTCCGTGACCCAGCTCAATCACAGCAACATACGTTTTCATGGCATCGTCCCTGGCAGACAAGCATGATCCCTAGGAGAAATTTCCCTAGATGTAACCTTCGGAGAGAAAGATCACTTCCGTCAGGAAAAAGTATCCTTCGAGGTTGTGCCGTTCGACAGCGTGTATCACGCAATACTCGGACGTCCAGCTTTCGCCAAATTTATGGCAAGGTCATGTTATATTTATAACAAGCTGAAGATGCCAGGGCCAAAAGGAGGAGTAATCACCATAACGGGAGACTTCAAGTTGGCAAACGAGCTGGAAAAAGAAAACACCCTTTGCGCAGAAAAAGTGATAGCAAAGGAAGAACTGAAGGAGCTGGCCAAAGAAGTATCGCCGACAGAAATGCCGGCAGGAAAAGAAAGCCGGAAGCCAACAGATAACTTCAAAGCTTCCGAGAATACAAGACAGTTAATACTAGATCCTAAAGATCCGACAAAGTTCGTCGTAGTAGGAACGGGGATGACTGACAAATAGGAAAGCGAGTTCATCAAGTTCCTCCGTGAGAACTGGGACATCTTCGCATGGTGTCTAGCGGACATGCCAGGCGTACCCAGGAAACTTGCTGAGCATCTACTTAAGGTGATTCCAGGATCCAAACCCGTCAAACAAGGTCTCCTTCGATTTGATGGAAGAAGACGGAAGGCTATTGGCAAGAAGATTATCCGGCTTTTGGCAGCAGATTTTATCCGGGAAGTTATACATACTAAATGGTCGCACTCCCATAAGTCATGATCGTGCGTTGTTTGTTCACTGTTCTCCACATGGTCGCACTCTTCTTCTTCTGTATGTTGATGACACATTCATCACTGGTGATGACCCAACATATATTGCCTTTGTTAAGGCACGCCTGCGTGAGCAGTTACTTATGTCGGATCTTGATCCGCTTCGTTACTTTCTTGGGATTGAGGTTTCGTCCACCACTGATGATTTCTTTATATCCCAAGAACGGTATATCATGAACTTCTTTATCGTGCTGCTCTTACTGATGAGCGTACTGTTGATACTCCCATGGAGCTCAATATTTCTCTTCGTGCTTCTGATGGCGATCATCTCTCCGATCCGACTCGTCATCGACATATTGTCAAGAATCTTGTCTATCTGGCTGTTACTCGCCCTGATATTTCTTATTCTGTTCATATTCTGAGTCAGTTTGTTTATGTTTCCACTTCGGTTCACTATAGTCATCTTCTTCGTGTTCTACGCTATCTTCGTGGAACAATCTTCTCTCTGTCTTTTCTTTCCTCCTTCCAGCTCGTTACAGCTTGAGTCCTACTCCGCAGTCAAAACTGGTGGAGCCAACGCCAACAAGGAAATGTGTAGATAGTAGGTGCGCGCCTAGGCCCTTAGTCTTTCGGATCGAAAGATTCATTGGTTTCATCCAAAGGCTTCTGTCTCATCTTCCTCAAATTTTTGATCGAGGCGAGGATCAAATACATTGCTAAAGCACACGCCTACCGAACGGGAGTTCTTGTACCTGCTAGAACGGCATCTGCTTGAACTTTTGTTTATTATAAAATAAAATATGAACTCACAATGTGCTACGTGGGCTAGTTATCCTCTGGATCACCGTCCACTTTCTGCTTACTGTGTTTTTCTTGGTGGTTCTCTCATTGCCTAGAAGGTGAAGAAACAGACTGCAGTTTCCCGTTCGAGTGCAGAGGCTGAGTTGCGAGCCATGGCTCTTTTAACTGCTGAGTGACTTGGTCACGCTAGTTACTCACAGATTTTGGTGTCTCCGTTACGACACCCACGACTCTCTTGTCTGACAGTACATGTGCTATCAGTATTGCACGTGACCCGGTGAAGCATGAGCTTACCAAGCTAGTGTGCAAGATCAGATTGTTGCTCTCCGGTTTGTGCAGAATGACCCGGACTATAGCACATCATAGCTTTTTCCTCTCCAAACTCTGTACTGTGGATCCACAATGACTTTGTGTGTGCGTGGGAGAGAGGAGGGGGGGGGGGTAGAGAGATAATTGTATATTATAGTTTTCCTTATTAGATAGGGGGTTTTCTGCATATTGTCACATGTACATGTACTATATATTGTGGCCTTGGCCCCCATGAAATACAAGTTGCATATTACTAACAACAATGTGGTGCACCACGGGTATTTAGGCGTTGCGCACGAACGGTGTGCTGCGCCACGGCTATCCCCGCACATATAGCCATTTTCCTAGTAGTGTGAATAAGACATGGATCCTATTTTTGTTTCTTCTAACTCTTAATGTGAATAAACTGTTTGTTGCCAATCCCGCGGCATGTATCATATAGTTACTTGAGCTGTTACACAAGGACATGCCAACATCAAGAAAGTTGTTGCATCATTATTGAGAAATCAAAAAATTTGAATAGTGAAATTTTAGACGTAACAAAAAGAATTTCCTCTAGAACATGTAAAGATTTTCTGGATAATCAATTTGCAATAGCGTAAAAACCACACATAATGTAAATTTGTTCGGATAATCTACTACAAAAGTGTGAACATTGTTGGCCCAAAAATGCAAATATTCTCCTCCGCTTACATTCCATTAGCGTGTTGTAGCTATTTACATTTTAGTCATTTTTCCTTGCAAGGTGTGCCCCTATTACTCTATTTTTTTTTACCTACATTAAAAACTGATTTTCTTTCACCATTTAACCGTCACCTCTCTACTATTACATTTTCGATCAAGTTAGGTCTTTCCGTAACTTTTATGGTAGCGCATGCAAGAATAGTCTGCCAAGTGTAGGTTCTAAATCAGTAGAGAATCAGACAATTTTGCCTCGCATGGTCCTACAAGTTTCTCCGCCACGAGTCACTTTGTGGATAGTTCAATTCCCGCCTATGTGATCACGTCGGGAGCAAGCGGTGGAGGACAAAAATTTGGGGTGGTGGCGGGAAATTTCGGTTGTATCAACATTTTTGACAAAAATGTTATTCTTTTTACTCCCACCACAACGCGGGCAAATTTGGTAGTTTAGAATTATGCTCCATGAAACTCGTGATGAATAAAGAAATTGCGTGGACAAGCACTTGGTACGTACATTGTCCACTCTGTCTCTGTGGATAGTCGATCATATTCCTATATCTTTACCTAATAATAAAAGCGTTAACGCTTCCCTGGTTGGTTACTTGGTCAGTCGGTCCGTCGCTAAAACTGCCCCCAAAGTTGACATAAATTACCCACCCTGCCACCAATAATCTCTACCTAATAATAATTTTATATCTTTACCTATCTTCTCTACCTAATAATAAAGGAACTAAGACTGTTACATGGTTGGTCCGTTTCTCGTACGTAAGCAATAAGGTTTCTTTCCCTAAATTTTCCGTCTGTCCTAAGACGGTTCGTTTCGTACGTGCCTATAGTTAATTCAATCGCTAAAAAGTGGTTTCAGTACATCGTTTGAGTCCAGCACGGACAATGCTATATACGCAAACGCAAGGCACCGCCTTTAAACCTGACCTACTCCCTATATATAAAATAAGGATCCAAAGAGACGCTGGCACACAGCTCCTACAGGCAGACTTCTCGCTCACGCAGTATACGTTCTCGACGAGAACGGATTGCATGTGAACAGAGGAGACGAGCAGCTCCCGCGGCAAGCCTTCTTGCAGGCATACGCTTGCGCTAGAGCAGCCACGGGAAGCAGGCGTTGTTTCCTCGACAATGAGCTTCGTGGCGTCCGCCGCACAGGTGGCCGACGGCGAGGAGCTCCGCCCGGGGCAAATCCGACACATGGGCTCTTGCTCTCTGGTTCGCTGCCTACCTCTCCCCCTGCGGCCCCTTTCGCCCCCCGGCCCCGCCGTCTTCCATAGTGTGTGCTCGCACCAGAGAGGGTCCAGGCGTCTTCGTTGGCTGCGGTCTTGACCGAGGCCGGCAAAGGCGCGGATGAGCTTGACGGCGATGAAGCTGTTGTTGGCATGGACGAGGGGTCGGCGTGGCTTGAAGCTGGTAGCTGCCCAAATCTGGGCCGGAATTCTCGCCTGGTGTTGTGGTTCCATGAGCACTTCAGGCTGCTACTCATGCACATGGTTGCTGCTGCCGATCTGGACCGTGGTCTTGTTCGGCCTTGAGGCGGCCAACGGTGTCGAGCTCTGCTCTGGCTTCCTAGCCCAGGCCGAGTTCAGTCCTATGTTGCAGGCTGAGATACTTGCTTACTGATAAAGCCATGAAATTGAAATCAAGAGGCAGTAGCGCTCGCTAATGTGAATGGAACCCAGAACGGGAGAGAATTATTTTTTACTCCGTAGTAATAATCTTTGCGCCATGGGACTATGAATTTTCTGCGGAACGATGCGGAGCAACACTGAAGGAACAGTGCGCTTGCTTTCTCTGTGGGATCAAGAGCCCCTGATCATGTCCTGAAAGTTAATAATCTTGCGCATGATGTTGACATTTTCAAAATTAAGAGTACGCCACTTGAAGCTAAGGAAACTGAACCTATAAATTCTATACAAGTCCAAATAAATGATAATATAAGGATGTTAGCTCAAATACGTGCTTGAAGAAAAAGAGAAGCTCAAATTACTGAAAAAATTTACCAATTGTGAAACTGTGAAAATTTGTACCATACAACCATATGAAGAACTTATACCTTTCGGTACTTGTCATGATAATTATGTTCCCGTTGATTTTTTTAAATATTGACTGCAACGCTTCTTGTCCCATTATTTTAGGAAGACATTTTCTTCGCACTGTTGGTGCTATTATTGATACGAAAGAAGAGAACACAAGGTTTTGGTTTCCCCTTAAAAGGGAATGCAACACTTCCTTAGAAGTAGAATGTACCTTTTGAGTCCATTGTGAGGGCTAGTTATGATTTTTCTATTGATAAAACTTGATTCTTGCTTTATGCCTAGCTAAAAGGCGTTAAAGAAAACGATTGTGTGGGAGCAACCCACTTTGTTTTCCTTAGTTTTATTTATGTATTTTTTCTTTTTATTTTTCTTTATTTGCATCTTGGAATTTTGTTTACCTCTGTAGTAACCTCTCCTTATCCTTTTTTTTGTTTCGTACCCAGAATCTCCTCTATTTGAAAGAAAGTGCAAGTTGTTGCTTTGCTTTTCCATATTTTTGTGCTTCACCATTAAATTTATTGCACTCATCCCTAGCGTGATAAAATTATGAATACAAATGGGCACATGCCCCTATCTTACTATAGTTTCGGGTTTTCTTATTTGATTCACGGAAGTGCCTCGAAAATATTCCTCTTTAAAGACAATCCTGTTTTGATAGATTTATGCCTTTATTTGCATTTATCTATTTACTCATTTCATTTGGGGTGGAGTGCTTTAAGAGAAGTTAGTGGCAGTAGCTAATGTTTAAATTGAGAATTTTCGATGTGTCCATTGATAACCCACAACTGTAGGGGACCGCGATAGTCTTTGAGAGTAAGTATAACCCAATTTATTAATTCAACACAAGGGGAGCCAAAGAATACATATAAGCCTTAGCAGCTGA